>JAPYYX010000227.1:0-81689 GCA_030522605.1 Cremastinae sp. B BG-2022a
AAGTTTGTTCTTTTTTAATATATAACATCATTTATTAAGGGATAAAATAAATGACAAATAACATATCGCTTATACGAAACTATAACAGTTCTTAAAGTGTTCATTATTCGTTACGATATAAAAGAAATCACATCACATCCTCCCACTAAATTTCGCTTTATCTTTATTCTTTCTTCCCAACGATCATCGCCTGTTCCCCGAATGAAAATATAACAAACGAAAATCGAAAAACAAAGAATTCCTTTTCGATGTTTACACATTGCCGGATGACTATACCATTCTCGTAATTTCCGTTAGGTTCGTACGAAGGAATTAGACTTTAACCGCTTAGCTTAATTCGATCGAAACGATCTTTTGGAAATCGAGTTCTTGCGTATTTATTTTCCCTCTCATACGATTCATCGGCATGATCTTTCTCGATATTCAAACAATTTGAAAAATAAATTTAAATAAAATAAAATAAACAATGGATACAGTTCTAGTTAATGTCTTTCGCGAATGATCGTCGGAGAAATTGGCCTTTCTCGCAGGGCCACTGCACTCGCTCTTTTATGCTTGTTCTCACTGTTCTTTCTTATCAATATATATATATTTATATATAATATTTTATATATTTTTCTCAGATGCATGAAAGGGGGGCAGCAGTCGCCCCGTTTAGAAATTATCACACTATACGTTGTGGTAGCACGGTATACAATTAATATGGTTGGTGGCTTCGTAGAATGAAACTCTCTCGAATGTCGAACGAAAAAAAAAAATCCCTCGATCTCGTTGGGAAACATTTTTGGATTGTTTTTTCATTCGGATTCGAGTTAGGCTCTTCTCGAAGTTCATCTTTGACTATGAATACGATACACTTTTTATCTGACTGGCGTCTCGAAACATCGACACAATGTTGCTGGTCAACTATATTTTGCTCATACGTTCTTCCATAAAAAAAAATTTAAAAGAAACAAAAACCATGAAACTGTTTGTTAAAGAGAAAAAAAAAAATAGAAGTTTCACAGCTTTCACAAAGTTGAACATATTCCAAATGGATCGTAACTGTTCGATATTTCCTTCGATATTTTTAATTCCGCGAATATTTTGTCTCTTCTTCCAGCCTGTCTTTGTTGCTAAATAAATTACAAGGATAATGATAAGCATGTGGTAATAATAATAATAATAATAATAATAATAATAATAATAATAATAATAATAATAATAATAATAATAATAATAATAATAATAATAATCGCTATACGAAATTGCACACACACGCTCCCATTCTCACATAATTAAAATCACACCATATACACGCACGCATTCAGAGAATCAGTCACGCAAAATGTTTGTTTCGTTCCTCATCGATGTTATGCACATATAAATAAATATATGCGGACAAATTTTTATCACCGAGCAACGAATCCGAAGTCCAACTTCACTTAAGAAAGCTAAGACTTGCTTCGCATAAAAAAATTAAAGAAACATCTATATTTATACGTGAAAACAGTGTCTTGATTCATTTCTTCTTCTTTTCATTTAAATCTGAAATTTGTTGGTTTTTTTGTATTTTTAATCTTTTTCTTTTCTTTTTAATTCATCTCTCAGTCCCTCGAAGAGATCATTCGGCGAGAAAGTTGCAAGCGCACACACAAAATTGTTTACTTTTATTCTTACTTCGCTTCTTTTTGTTTGATTTGTTACTCTGCTATTGCGATACTATTTCTTTTTTGTAGTTCTTCTTTTTTTCAAATCGCGTCTCGAGATACTTGTCTACGTGCGTTCACAAAAATTCGCGTTTTCCGTATATGCGCGTCTACTTTTAAATAAAAAATCATAAAAAATACCCCCTGTGAAATCTCCACAGGGCCTTGGCATATTACCAATAAGGGACCGATTTAAAAAACAAAGAAAAACAGAAAGAAAATTCATTTCGATAAAAGATCACTATAGATAAAAACACGATAGAAAAAAAGAAAAGAGGAACAAAAGCAAAACAGAGAAAAACGAAAGAGAGTCGAATAAAGCTATAATAATTTCCAAAAATGTCTTCATTATTGTTCAAATCGTAAATCCTATCGAAATTAAAAAAAAATGCTAATTATTCGATGCTTCAGAAATTTCACGTTTTTTGAGACCAAAATTGTTCACTTCTCCCCTTTCTCTATTTCACTTTTTTGCCTCTATCTTTTTCCTCTCCATCTTCCTCTCTTTTCTCTCTCTCTCTCTTTCTCTCCTCTTTAATCAACTCGCGACAGTCCACGTAAATCTTTGGACACAAGAATTATAAGATTGTTAACAAGATTTAGAAAAAAACAATTTGTTGGACCGAACAACGATGAAAAAAATAGAGTATAGTCCTCGACGAGAAAGAGAGAAAAGTAGAGAATTATTATTGAAAATTAAAAAAAACTAACGATTTTAACGGGCAATAAACAATTTACAACTCAATACTGTCGCAATCCGCACGTCTTCCATTAAAAAATATAGTCCTCACGCCCTTTTTTCCAGTTCTCAGTGCTTGAATCAATCTTGCTCCGCGCAACACGATAGTGAAATATTCACGATAAACTCTCGAAGCACCGATCTTCCCTCTTTATCATCTTTTTTTCACGCTTCTTCTTTCTTCACCCTCACTGTCTGTTTTTCAATTAACCTGTCTGATATGTAGATGTTTGCCTGTAGAAGAGTCGACACGTCGTATTTTTTTTTACAAGCGTGCGACTTTTGGTCAAAGATTGTGCAGTTCGTTGAATTTTTATACAATTTGCTCTCCAAATTCTCCACGCTCTTTTCTCGCCATTCCAATATCTAGCTGAACGACGATCGATCATTGTCACCAGAGAAACGATTCGCGATTTATCATCACACGTTTTTTTTTCAAATTTTCCTCATTCTCAAGAATGTGCTAAAGCTTATTTGTTTTTCTCATTTTTTATCGATTGTACGTACCGATTATCTTTACAGCGATTATCAATTATACATATCAATTATATACATCGATTATGTATATCGATTGTGAGTAATAATCGATCATTATTTTTTTCGATCAACAGATATCGGAATCTCAAAAGTTCGAGCATCTAGAATTCTAGTGTACATACACAGTTCTTGATTAATAATATCCATTTTTTCTCAACCGTTTGATGCATTCCACGCCAATGTTTCTCGCTTTCCGCTATTTTACTCTCATCCACTCTATCCCAATTTTTTTCCTTCCTCTCATTTTACACTAATGTATACAATATATATTTCTATATACACATCTTGTAATTTATATATATATATATATACGCGTTTATATATATATATGCGATCACAGAACATGTATAATTCGTGTGTATGCCTCGTGACGCCTTTGTAGTTTGTTTTTTGTTTTCTACATTTTATTCTCTTTCAGATTTTTTCACATCGCTCGAATTTTTTGTTGTTTTTTTCAACTTTCCTTCTTTCCTTCCTTACAATTTTTTACGTCGATTTGATTCGTTTCAAACTGAACGGACACTCTTATTTTAAATTGATATACAAGCGATTAAATGTAGCGCGAAAAAAGAAGAGAAATTTTTGTTTTGGTCTTTTGTACGGGAAGGATGGAGAATTTTGATGAATCTTACAATCGTTCACATCGATCGCTTGATTTTTTGCTTAGTGGATTTTCCTTATACTTCGTTTACATCGTATTACGATTTTTATTTTCAAACTTCCTTTCTCCAATTTTCCAACGCTGACTTTTCCAATCCAACACGCCTCGTCACGAACGCATCCTCAATCTTCGCTCGTCGAGATCTACGTTACGTTAAATCTACGTTAAAAATTACATCGACTTTGATAAGCTGAAGGCTCCCCGACTCGATCCTCTCTCAGTCACTCCTCGTTATCTCGTTTGGATCTCACGTTTTTCGTGTTTGCACAAACATATAGGTTCACATATTTAAAAATATGTGCACATATCATTGTGTAGTTATTTATAAAGGAAAAAATAGAAAAAAAGAAAACCAGCTATACCTTCGTTTTCTTAAAAATTGAAAAACAATGTTCAAGCTAGTAATTTCTTCAAAGTTCTCAATTTCATCATCTTTTTCATTTTGCGAACGAAAAAAAGAATTTTTTTGTCAAATCTTAAATGAGTTTGTATAATTTTTTCGACGCGTGACATATCACGGTTTTATTTTTTGGAAATTATAAATAACACTTCTCATGGAACTCACATATATAATGTTTTCGCAAATACTAAAATTTTGGTGTTTATTCACGAATTGATCGAGGCGTATAAAAAAGTTAACGACATGAAACGAAAAATCTAAACGAGCAAATCGAACGAGAGCCAACGAAATTTATTCCTGAACGAGTATAACGCGCGCGTAAACGTAGAAAAATACATGCTTCGTATTTACACAGTGAAAATTCTTCTCCTCCCTCCCTTTCACTTCTAAACGTTTAAATAATATATATATATATATATATATATATGTATATATATATATTATATTTTTTCTTGTAGTCGCACAAAATGTGTGAACCTTAAGATTTTTGCGACAATTATCTTTCTCATATTTCTTATTTTCTCTTTCATCAAGAAAGCTGTGACGGCATTTCAATTTTTTATCATTCAATTTATTCACTTTCGTCAACGATAATTTTCTTGGTTCAATTTTTCTCTCATACTTTTCTGACACTCGAGATTAAATATCGCTCTTTCAAAAATCCTACGCTGGATTTTCAATCAAAGAAAAGTTAAAAGCCTTGTGTTAAAGACTTCAGAACATAAAGATTCCCTTGGAGAAAAATAAGATTGCCGATTTCATAATACGACATACCGAAAAGGTAAAATCTAGTCAACTTAATTTTGTCATCTCTTCTTTTTCACCTCTCGAGAATTTTTATTTTGGTCCGAGAGTTTCATCATTTCACTTCTCTTTCGATTCTCTTCGTTCGACGTACCAAGAACTCGCTCGTATTCGCGAAAAACGTCACGACTCTTTTCATCGACTACAAAAAAAATTCTCATCGGTTTTTCACCTCGTCAAATATACACGATCGATATAATTCTCCGATTTGTGTCGAGCTCCACAAATCCTTTTCTCTCATCTTCAAACTTTTGTTAAAAAAAGAAAAGAAACAAAATCACGTGGAACGTGAATCCCGCGTTGTATCGTCGCATTTTTCTTCAATCTTGACAGTCGCTCCCACTTCCTCGACATTGCCTCTCCCCTCACGGGCTAAGGAAATTTTTGTCGTTCTCGAAAAAATTCAGCGAATTATTTCTTCCGGTGTGGCGTTGAGGCTAGTCTATCCTTGTTGATAAAACGTTGATTATCCAAAGAAACGGACCAACTTGCTTTTTACGTGGAAAGACGAGAATGTTGGAGCTATGCCTAAGTCATATATCTCATCACAGCACGAAGGGCGTACAATAACTCAGCCTGCATACGAGCCTCGAGGATCATCAAATTTACATGAACCTATAAGACGGTAAGAAAATTATTATTCATCATTATTACCGTGTTTTGTATAATCATTTTTGAGAATTACAATATTTTTTCTGTCTTAATTATATATTTAGGGTAATTCAAAGTATAATAGTCAAAAGGAAATGTTGAAACGTATGAAGATTGATGGGTAACGGAGATTCAAGTTCAATTTTGATAACTTTCACTATCTTTTAAAAAATATCAAATGAAACGTCATTGTATCATCTTATTATCACGTCCAGATACTGAAAACACGTCAAAAAGTAAATTGTACTTGATTTCATAAAATTACAACAATAAATCCGCGTGAACGAGTGATATAGATTCAAGGTAGACAAACATCTTATGATATTGGTTTATTCTTGCATATGAAAAAAATTATTTGAAATCCAAGGCCGCAAAACTTAAGCTGAAGGTAGAGTGCCATAGGCAGTTACAAGATAAATTGTTGTCGTAATTTCAACTCGGAAGAAGAGTGTGTTGAATGAAAAGAGCAATAGGAATGAAAACTCACTTTTTCACTATGTTTGAACTCTCTCATGACTCGATCGTAATCCCTTTTGGTAACCCTCTCAGGGTAGCAAACCGCGCTTTTTATGAACGTCTTTAGACTACGCTCGAGGAGCTGATTGACCTCGTTGTAGTCGTAATCGTCGTGTCTTATGCCGAACATACACTGGATGTAATTCCATATGGCCCGCCTGAATCTCGACGTGTCGACCTTATTGTGCGTGCCCATTGTGTAATACGTAAGATTGTAAGCCGTCTTGAACTTGTCGTCGAGCAAATTTCCAACGTCGTTGTAAAGTCTGTTCACCAGCGAGTAACCGTGATCGTCCCAAGAATAATCTTGAACTCGGAACGTTGGTATGTCGTTCAGTTGACCTCTCTGAAAAATAAAACTCATTTAGTCAGACCCAACGTTTTATTACTTTTATAACTTAGTTCTTACGGATATTAAAATTCACATATTATATAATTATTTATTATAAACTCTATTACGACTTTTTCAAAATTATATTGAATAATGTCAAACATTATAAAGGAATATAAAATGATAAATGAAAATATGAATGATCTTTTTCAATGTGAAAAAGTAGTATTATAAATTTTCGCTTTTAACTTTTTAAACTTTATAAGTTTAGTGGGAAGATTTAAGATTTTTGACAGCAGAATATTTTACCTTGGCAAAGTCTTGATAGATAAAGGTTGGATCTTCGATGAAAAGACCAATGTCAGAATCGATTACAGAACTGCTCCGTTGAGGCGCTGCTGCCAATTCGGCCGACTGGGTCTCAACCGTCTCGAATCTTTTCGATAATTCCTCCTGAGTTATCTGGTAAGATTCTGACTTTTCCGATAGACGCTTCATTCGTTCCATCAGGGTTTCCACGCCGACTTCTTGCTCGCCAACTATACTTGGTGACAATGGTGGTGACGGAATTGTTTCTGTTAAATTTGAAAAAAAATATTTTTAATTTTTGAGTCGTATGATATAATCCAAAAAAAATCTAAATAATCTATAAAAATTCTCTAAGAAATATATAAAAAATCAGTGCTTATATTAAATTTCTTCAACTTGTTAAAATGATTTGGAAAAATTACCAGTCTTGCCACCGCAGTTGGGAATCTTTTTCGGGCTGCTTATGAGCTTGTCTTTGGCAGGTTGAACGGCATTACTGTTATCCTGAACATTTTCTTTGTAGTGATGACCAGTTACATTGTCAAGCTCTTCAGTTATACCGCACGAGAATACAAAAGACGATAAGGAGTGAAAATGTGCAAGGAGAACTATCGCGTGAACGACCTCCGCCAATGACCAATTGTCAGCGCCTTTCGTCAGTTTCTGCAAATTTCAAAAACCATTAATAATTCGCCGCAAAAGAACAAACTTCTTTCCATCAGAGAAAATAATTTTCTTTTCTTTGCAGAAAAATTTTTTTGACCAAAAGAATTTTTTTTTTAATTTCGTAAATCTTTATTCATGGTAACAAAAGTTAATTGTTCGTTGATTTTTTAATGATTTTGTTTTTTCATTAAAATGATTCGAAAGTAAATTAAGGAAGAAACTCTTGGAAGATTGAAAAAAAGGTAACAAAAATGCTTACCTCTATGTGAGTTTTGTTCAACAGCCAAGGTCTGTGTGCGAGTATCTTGTTGATCTCGTACAGATTTTGTAATTTGTCAGGAATGGATCTCAAGCCCTGCAACCAGTGCGGATCTCCTCCTTGAAGAATGAACTCACTTTTCTGAAGATTAATCAGATAGCTGCACTGATGTCTGCCAGCAGCCTACAAAATCGAATCAATCGATCGTTATTATTGTGTTGAATGAGCAAACGATTTCATGAAGTTAATTCGAGTCGGAATAAAATCACAATCGAGAAATCAAAATTTTCCAATTACTCCAGAATTCGATATCAACAATAAATTAATTTCGTGATAAAATTTCAAAGCTAAATAAGATTTCGTAAAAATTCTCTTATTTTAACGAGTTAAATGTGTTCTGTGACAACAAATTTTTATTGAACTTTGCAATAATCTTGACTTATACGAAACATGGAAATGCGATTTTCTAATTTTTTATCTACATAATTTTAAAGCCATTGGATGACAGAATTATATTTTTTTACAAATGTAGCTTCGTGAATTGAAATTCATTATTTAATTACTCAGAAACGGAGATTTTATTAAGAATTCGTTCAATAACAAAGAACATTATCTACCATTTCGATTAAATTCTTGTCACTTATCAAATTCCTGTACATTGAATTTTTTTTCCTTTCTTCTTCTTGCTCGAAACATCTTAGAGCTCCATACGCAAATCGAAAGTTCGCAAGTTACGTGACCGCAAGCCCATTTGCCACGTGGCACTCACTGAATTCGATTGACTGATTATACAAATCGACGATAACCTCCCAGGACTCGCTCAGATTGAAAAAGACTAAAATACTTTTCAACCCGGAATTTCGTCGCGAATGTGTTTTCTTGTTATGACATCGACTTCTGGAACAGTTTGTGTATCAAGCTGTGTTTTATCGATCGTATCAACAAGTATCTGAACATACACATGTGTTCTGCTTAGACACTGTATGGTCAAATGAATATGTCATATTTTCACATTCTCTCCTTATCTTTTTTTTTCTCTGTGAAAAGAGGAACGAGTACAGGAGAGAATAAATTACGCGATATTTCAAAAAAAAAATTTGTGAGAGAGCGAGCGTCACGTAAGCAGCGAATAATCTGACAAAAGTGTCAAACGATATTCAATTAAACACATGCGTTATAATAATTTAAAAATACCCGTATGAACATCGAACAAAAGCCCAGTTATATTCCGCTAAGTAGACACGAGTAATTTTCCACGTGAGAGAACTCAACGTTGATAAAACCGGCAGTTATTTCAGTTTGTCACAGGATTGTCGAAATCGTCTAATCTATGGAAAATTTTTGATAAACCTAGCGATAAAAGCTGATTCAGGAACAAAAGAATGACTCAATTTGATTCTATCAAGATTTCTTCGTCTACATTTTTTTCCACTTAACCTCGTTCGTTGAAAGCACACACAAAAATTATTTTCGCAAAATTGTCTCTTGTTCATAAAAATTAATAACGAAATAATAAAAATTAATGAAATCATAAAAAATTCTTAAACTGATAGAATTATTAATCAAAAAGTCGTAAAATTCAGTAAACTTTGACTCACCATGATGGCGATGAGGTGACGATAATCGTATGGAAGAGGCCCATCACCTCGTAAAACGAAGTGTTGCGTCCTCAAAAAGTGTTCGAGGTACGAAGGATGAGATGACATGACCCTGGATACGTGATCCAGTCTGTTGTTTTGCAAAAAGGCATCCATCAACAGCATGTGTGTCTGTAACCAACAAAAAAAACGAAGAGGTTTAGAAATGATTTTCCTCAATGATGGTAATAAAAAATTCACAAACAAATTCTCAAATTATGACTATGATAAAAGTTGTAAACAATTCTTAATGTTCAACCGTCGCACGTCAGCTTTACAATTCTACATTCTCTATCGATTTATTTAATTTAAATGAATCTCATGACGAAAAACGAACGCAAGGCGTTGACCTTCTACCGAATTCGGTCGAACGTTGTTAAGGTGCTCTTTCTCATATGAATTCATTTAGAAAGTCGGAGTCCCGTATTCTGTAAGGTTTCATTTGACAAACTCGGCGAGCTTGGTAAACTGTCGTAAACACTGGGATTCAACTTTTATCTGTCGACTGAAAAATCCGTACATTGACGAAATAAGATTTTAAGTCGTGTCTAACGTCACTCGGGATTTCGCTACTTTTGTTATTTTAAAATGTTTTTATTACTATCAATTTTTAGCCGGTTTCAATTACTTTTCGCTGCGATTGCGTAAAATATCATTTAACACGAGTTCGAGACAAATTGCTTGATAAGCTCTCGGATTTGATTTGAACCAAAAAATATAAATTGCGAAAGATTTTATAGTATTTTCGTCGTCTACCATTCAGTTGCTTTTTGTTTCTAAGTGTTTTTTTTCACACTATAAATTTTCACACCACTTTAATAATTTAACCTCCACGTGAATCAACTCTCCATTATACCCTTCATTATTGAAAAGATTGATAAAACTGATGATTCTCTTTTATACATTGAATAAATTAATGAGCAAGAGTTCTTCCATACAGTATCACCGAATAGCGGGATTGTAAGTAGTTTTTTTCCTTTCCTCTCTCCTTCATTCTATATCCAAGATTTCGAGGTCAGCTTAATTCGAAATAATAGTAAATCTTCGAAGATTGATCAACGATGATTTCACCATTCGGAAGGAGCTTGAATGCGGAAAGAGAGACGGCAAAAAAAAGAACGAGAGAAAAAGAGAAAGATGGGAAAACAAGTTTTATCGTGTATATTCTCAGTCGACGAACTTGTTCCCCGATTTCCGAACGCGACTTTATGAGCTTTTCTCTCCTTTTTTTATTCTCCCACTTTCGTGCGCACTGGCACACAAAATAAGAATCCTTACATACGTCAGAAGTGCAATCGTCATTTCACGTTGCGTCACGTCATCGTGTTGTTCGGGAGAAAAAACGGAACGAGATACTTTTTCCTTGTGGCACTCAATTGCATCGCCGATAAAACGTGCTTAAACGTGATGCAACGAATTAAAAAATGTCCACCCTTCTTCGATAACAAAAAATGTTTCCACTTTGAATAACAGTAGTGCATACACTGAAAAAAATGTGGCGATTTCCAATGAAATATTAGTTGGTTCAATTCAATATTACATTGGATCTATTAAATATGGACGAATCAATTAAATATTTCATTGGAAATGGCCATCTTTTTTTTCAGTGTACAAATTTTTGTGTAATTGAAATATGTATCGCAATATATATATTTGATCTATAATTTCATCATGGTGAAAAAAAATTCTTATCGCTGTTATTTGTTCAAATTTCAATGAGTTTTAGCAATTTTATCATTTCGAAAAAAAAATAACACGTGGCAACTACGTATGATAAGAATCGATAAAAAAAATTTGCGAGCATATTCACGCCGCGAAATCACAATTTTTTTAAAAATAATTGGTCAACCTAAATATTACGATCAAAATTTTCTTCGTGGACTGAAACTTCACAACTTTTTATTGCCGAGACACAGGAAGAGACAAAACTGCAACAAAATGTTCAAAAAGGAAAAAAAAACGTAGCGTACATGATGATACGATGTAATGAGCGTGTGTGCACTCGATCACTTTGCGGGTGGTCTGTCATATCGATGCGTTTGTCACGACAGAGAGCGAAAAGGAAAAAAATCAAAAAAGATATCCACGTGTCAGAAAAAATGTTTTCGCGATAATTAATTTTTGCAGGCTGTTCTGCCGACAAGTCGAGCGTGTATGCGCGATAAGAAGCACAAAAAATATCTATGTAATAAAAATGAAAAGAATGAGTCAAGAAATGTGTAATCGCTGAAACGATTTACCGAAACGCATCATTTAATCTATTACAATGTTTATTTTACAAAATACATAAAACATATTCGCATGATATGCGGAATCGTTTTTTACCAAGATCGATTTTTTGCAATGCTATTTTTTGTTCATTTGTTTGTCATTTGTTCGACAAGGAACTAAAAAATGGCTCTGATAAAAGAGTGGATTCCGCATCTGATTATCTCGTGGCGAGACACTTGCGACTCGAGACTTTTTTCCACATACATCTTTCGTTCTAGATTCTTTCCGCTCTCTTTTTAATTATGTTTCTAATTCTTGTGACGCGAGCGGTTTATCGATGAGGAACGTTTTGAAGGCTCGGGATCGATCTTCACACATCAATGCCGAGACTCGATTGATTGACGTAAATCTTTATGAGCGTGGCGAGAGCAGAAACTAGCGCGCGTTTATCTCTCATAATTCGCGACGATTATCCATTTATGTCGATCAAAGATTTGATAATTCTAGCGAGGAACAAATAAAAAATAAATTTGAAAAAAAAAACGAGAGACGGGAAGACTTTGTTACTTTGGAATTTTCATTTAAGTGTAATTATGCAAAGGAAGTCGACGTCCCTTATTCAATTCGAATATTAATCAAAGAGCACTCCGTTTAACGAAATCCCGGTGTTGCGTTCAATAAAAAATACTCGAATTAAAAATAATGACATGCTATTTGAATTTAAAGCACGATATTATCGTCAACGATCTCGTATTCATTTCTCTCTTCTCGTTCGAAGCGTTCAACCACTATATTACGTTGAAATAAACAACGGTTGAAAAATAATCTCAGTCGCTTCGAATTTACTTGCAATTAAGATCAATTGTCTCGTCACCTGTAATTCCGCGGATTCGTTTTTATTTTTATCATTTCGAATCATTATTTCGTCGAGGAAAAAGTAAACAAAACTATGAAAATGGCACGTGCGAACAAAGATCACGAAATTGTGATACTATTCTCTCGGACAAAAAGCACAAAAACACGTGAATCTCATATAGTAAATGAATACAATTAAAAAAATAAAAATAAATAGAATAAGAGAGACGATTATTTTCAGTGTTATTGGTATATTTCCTGAAAGTCTCAATGATTTTGAAATGTCCAGTGTAATTCTCTAAAAAAATAATATGGTCGTATTTTTAACGATAATTTCCTATAATTTGTCGCTCATTGTGGCTGGCTCTCTTTCGCGAGTAAATAGAATCACGTGCCAGGATAATGGATAAGTGACCCCGGAGAATCGAGAGGGGAGGACGAGAACGTTAGCCCATCGAGGTACAAAAACATATTGTGGCTGTAATTAATGCGCTGGATTTTTTTTTGCTTCTCTTCTTTCTGCACGCTCGACCGAGCGTAACGAGAATACGGGCGTCGTTGTTTTGTCGTTGTTGAATTGCCTCCTCTTACAGTGTATTTCCGTGTGGATAATTACTTATACCAACGAAGCGTACACACGCGGTGTGTAACACGATCGCCCGCTGTGTCAAGCAGAACTGTACAATTTCATTAATTATCTAGTGAAACGAAAAAACAAGAAGAGATCGACTTGAAGAATGGGGAGAGCAAAAATTGTTGTCATTCTCTTTTTATCATTTAAATCAACCCATCAGGCTGAAAATATTCATTACCAGTTTTTATCATCTCTACCATTTTCGGAGTGCATGAAATACTTTATAAACTTTGGTGATTTAAATTTTATAAATATGTGAAACATTTTTTTTGGAGTAGATTTTCCTATAAATTTTGCCCAGACTCGAAATACAAAATTTGAACATGATTCATTATGAAATAAGACGAGGCAGAAACTGTAAAAATGATGGAATGATTTTTTAAACTACACATAATACATTGCTCAGAAGGTTTCTCATCTACAGAAATTTCCGCAGGTTTGTAGATATATGTTGCCCATGCTAATCATGCATATTGATATTTTTGAAATGTCATGGCTCTTTAATTAGAAGTGATGTGAAGAAATTTAAAAAAAGTTTTTAAATTACTTCATTGTTTTAGGCTTGTTTTCTTATTTTGGTACGTTTATTAATGAAGGCAACAGTTATGTTAATTTTCAATATAAGTTAAGTATTTGTCTTTTTTTATATTCAGGAGTAATTGTGTCCAATTTTACAATGACTATTACTCATCTACATTTTATATGGCTCTCGATTGTGTTAGTTATTTTATGATAAAAGATTATTGGAACGTCTACATCAGAAAATGTACGAATTAGTAAAAATAAGTGAATATATTTTTTATCCAGTGGAGAGATTACGAGTCTCAAAAATAAAAGGATTAGATATAAAAATAGCTATGTTTTCGATCCTTTTTCTTTTTTTGCGATGAGTATACAAAAGCTTCTTCAGAGCTTGTCTATTTTATTATTAGCAATCTCTCAGCTGGTGACGCTGAGCGAACGACAAAAGTCTTCGAGTTTTGGCCGAGATATTTGGCTCACGGCCCGAGTATGGGAAGGACAAACGAAGCATCAGAAAAGCCTGAGAGAGATAAGGATTATTTTTTACCGAAAAGTATGTGCGAGATTTTTCTAAGATTTCTCATTTTTCCATTTGTTCCAAGAAATTCACCTTCCGATGTTTTTCGTATATTTTCGTCTCGTCTTGACTTTCCTCAAAATATTTTTGGAAGCTTGTATATCGTCGAAAATTTTCCGAACGCTTTTTTCCATTAAGATTCATTATTATTATATGACGGTAAAACACTTTGTTCGAATTCTTTTACAGTGAATGCAAATCTCATCAAAATCAGAAGAGCAAACGAATTATTAAAAGCCTAAGAGAGCTGAGAATTATTTTTTAATGAGAAATGTCTACAAGATTTTCCTCCAATTTCTGAGTTTCGCTTTGCTCCAAAATATTCATCTATCGATATTTTTTGGATTATTTTCGTCTAATCTGAAATTATCTCTAAACACGTCTAGAATTAACATCGTCAGAAAATTCCTGAAATGGCTATACCTCATTGTATCTCAAATCTTTTACAGTTAATGCAAATCACATTGATGAAACATGTTATCGACGAAAAAATTTGTTGATAAGTGGGAACGAAATGTCAAACTCGGTATTTCTCTTTTTTCTCCTCTCAAATGAGTTGCAAAAATATGTTGAAACGCTGCTTGCGTTACCCGTCAACAAAATGCTATCAGACAATGAACGACTACTAGAATGTGTCAAGTGTTAAATATCATTAGTCGATACGATGAGTGGGACTTTGTGGGTCGATCACGTTTACGGCCAGAGGTACGTGTGTTTTCTTTACACTTATATTCTTCTTGCTTATACAAAGTATGCAACCGAGAAAAATGTAATCGAAGAAAACGTAAATCTATGTAGGTAAGAGTATATAATAAACTTTAATTTTTACCATATTTAGCAAAGAAATTAAACAATTGTAATGCACTTGTGAATATGTTAATTAGAACCTGAAAGTATTAAAGAATATGGAATTCTTTTCGAATGGTAAAAAAAACAATTTTTGAAGTTAATTTTATTCTCAAAAAAAAGGATTTTGAATTTTCATTAATAATTGATAAATTTTCTATTCGTGTAACAAAATGATAAAAAATATCTCAGGGAAGGAATGATGTTCTTAGTAAGATTCATACAGACGAGTTAAAAATCATTCTGCCTACAATTTGTTGGGATAAATCAAATGATGTTTTCTCGTAGTCTATAAAAAACTTTCGAGAGCTGTATCTCGTGTATCTCATGGACGACGATACACACTCGACAATGGGACGAAAAATGATACCAAGAGGCCTGGCCTCCGTGAATCTACTCTTGGACGCTCAGATGAATGTGTGAGATTCGTCTTTCGCTCTCTGTGAGCTTGTCTAAATTTTTTTCCTCGCTGTGTGGGTGTTTTACGAAGAGCATACGCAGTGGTCGCTCTCAACATACATTCAGTGCAATTCCGCCTCATGCTCGCCGGACAAACAACAACATAAATTTTAATAGAGCCTCACTTTTTCATTCTTATCGTCCAGCTTACACGTACTTTTAGGATAAAGTGAGAAGGAAACGATCGAGGTGGCATGAATAAACTTGGAAGAAAACACAGATAACATAACTTAGTATCTTTTTTATTAAATAAAATTTTATATCGCATCTAATTTAGTTTTGATTATTTAATTTTTGAATGAACGAACAATATAGTTCAGCTCTCAAGTAATTAATAATTGACAAATCTGTTTCACTTGAATGTAATCGAAAATGTCAAAGCTGAAATTTCTACTCAGGGAGGATGGAATAGACAAATTTATGTGTCTTCGTACGTAAGGGAATATCCGAGGAAAGTGTCCGGCAAGTATAATCGAGCTGTGTTTAAATTCGAGGTTCGTTGAGCTTGAGAACCTTGTCGAATGTACAAAGAGAGTATGTATGTAATGTGGTCGAGGGTAACGTGAAAACAAGGCTATTAACGGACTCGCCTTAATCATTTTGATCGTCGACTTGCTCGTTTTTCGTTGAACGATGCATTAACATGAAATTATGGTATTTTCCGGCTTATATTATAAATCACGTGACAGTGTATAATTCGTACCAGCACATTTTCTAATCTCGAACATCGACTGGAACGTTTAATTCGCTGAAGATGAGTTGAAGACCCTTTCGAAACAAAAAGTGAATGATCACGATTCTATCATAGTGTTAACGGATGTAAAACACTTTTTCTTTATCCAAGATGGTATAAGAAGTTATAAAAATTATTTATTTTAGGAAATTTAAAATTACCTCTCGCGAAAGTTCGTTTATTTGCCTTACTTTCATATTAAAAATTACGTAACATGTTAATTCGTACCGGCGCGTTTTCTAATCTCCAACATCGACTGGAACTTTTACTTCGTTAAAGATTGAGTTGAAAAGACACTTTTTAGAAAATAATAAATTGCTAATATTTTTAGTACCAAAAAGTATTAATTTTAAATATCGTTTTTTTCTTGAAAATTCGTTTCCTTTTCAGCACAAGTAAAAAACAATTAGATCCTCTCCGAGCTTTCCTCATACGTTTGATGCATGTGCGTCTTATGTAAGAATTGAAAATTTGAAAATATTTCACTAAAATTTCATCTCCGAATCGTCAAACTATAGTACTTCGAATTGCTCAACAATGTATTCGAACTGTTATAATTGTCGAAGTAATTAACTCAGGCTTGACAACTTTTTGGCGTAAGTGCAAAAGATCTCTCTTCAGAGATGGCAGCCACAGTACTTTTATAATCGCTGATGTAAAATCTGACAGACGTTGTCAAAAACTGATGTAGAGGCATCGAGAATAGCAAAATTGAGAAATACTCCTCTCGTTATCTCGGGTTTTAAATATAGTTTTCAAGTAGTGAAATCTTTCAATTGTTTCCATCGGTCGAAATAAAATTAATCTTTGTCCTCTCGACTTCTTTGTCGAGCTTGTCGAATAGTCGCTCCGTTTTTATCTCCGGGGACGTGCTTGGAACTCGAAGTGGGAAAAAAAAAAATTTCAAAGTCGAATCGAGCGTCGAGTTTGTCCACGTCGATGTATCCGCTTTTGGAACGAAATTTCTCGGTTGATATTTAAATGTCTCGCGTTCTCGTATCTCGGGACGGTTCGACGTTGCCCTTACGACGAGCAGATGTAGCGCTCGTAAAAGGTCGTAAAACTGTGCCTCGCCTGAAGAGTGAGAGCGTCAGCCAAGGGTATCGGAACCTCGAAAAAAAACTTCCACTTTTTTGTCGTATAAATGCTCAATTTGGAAGACATTAAAAAAAGCGTCAGCTGATTTTTATCGAACTTCTCTTCACGGTTCTACTCAAACTGAACATATTTTTCTACGATTCCGGGCTTCCCTTATTTTAAGTAGCTATACTTTATGCTTGTATTTAAAAAAAAAATTAAGAAAAGAAAAGAAAAAACGGTATAACATTGAAAAACATAATACGTTCAACAACAAAATTGGCGAGGAATAAAAAAAAATTATAACAAATTCGTGATTTTGAAATACATATTTCGAATATTCTGCCAAAATCTCATTTGGCAAAATTTTGAATACTACTCTTGTGCCAGTTACATCGGACACGTATGAAAGTACGCCAGAGAAATCGTTGTTATGCACTTTTACTTTATTCTCAGGTGTGAGCATCAACTCGTACAGCCTACAATTCTCCTAGAAATGAGAGTAAAAATAAGAATGAACATATGGTCTGGGTTTGTTCGGAACAAGCAATTGAAAATACGGCATGAACTATTTTTTAAGTCATTTTAAGAGATCATCAATAGCAATAGTAATAATAATTATCTGTATTGACGTAAAAGATAAAACGACACTCGGCGAAACTTCTGTCTCCAGTTATACGTCATTACATCAATGTGAAATATAAGAAAAATATTCGATGATTCCGGTGTTTAAATGAGTTTATTGTTATAATCTCATATAATTAGGCAATTTTTCCAAACGATAAATTTTTTGGAGAGTGATTCTAGCAGTAGATCGTGATTATTGGAAAAATGATGAAATCTCTGGTTATTTTTTTTCGGTGACATCCGGCGTATCGCTTTCGGGATCGCTTAAAAATAATCCGAGAGGATACGGAATTTTCATGACACTTCCGCGCTGTCTCTCGACCACGACAAAACAATTGACCATGACGAGGACGAACTCGATTTCAAAACAGTGTGTCTAACAGGAATTTCCTTTTTTGTTGACTTCCGGAATAGGAAAAAAAACAAAAATGATAGCCCTGTCCTTCCTCCTATAAAAATTCGGCCCATAAATATTCATCTCTCGGCTTTTGTTTTTTTCGTCAAATGCGAGTTCTTCATCCAAAACGTTTCGGGTTTCATTATCATGATGAAAAAAATTCCACACGATGTAAATATGGATCGAAATTTTGATTGAAATTGAAGCTCGAGAGGAGAGATGGGTAAAAGATTGTGGAAGATTTTGGCTCGAATAAAAAATTGATTCAAAAGTACGAGAGAAATAAGGCATTGATTTCTCTCAAATATCTTTCAAGGACGAAGTTAAGATTAGAAGCGGTGAACACGCTTCGCTGGCGTTTTCGAAATGATCTAACGACTTTGTTTATCCAAAAAAATGAGGCTCTGTGTGTCTAGGTGCCTCTTCGGAGCGATAAAAAATTTTAATCTACACTCTCGCTAGTCAGAAATTGCGAACCATCTTACAAAAAAAATTACGCATCAATTATACTTATATACGAAAGTATACTTCAAAGATTCGGGCCTGATAATAGATCATTGCCGTTTTCAAATTTATACGAGAATACCAGAAAAAACCGTACAATCTTTTGTGCCTTTTCCATTCTTTAATTTTTCTATCAAAAGGAACCTTTCAATTAATTTTGATTATTCATGGAATGGGTGTCGTTAAATTGAATTTGTCAACATTTGAGAATGTGCACCTGATTATGTTTGTGCTCAATAATCGATAACATTTTAAAAACTGAAAACTCGATCGAGAAATTTATATACTTTTTTATTCAGAAATACGAAATCAATACTCGAAGAATATCTAATACTTATTTCTTAGTATGTCAACGATTAGATACAGTATAATTGATACTTTTTTATGAATAATATATTAAAAATACTTTTGTATAATCAAATCGTGTTTCGGTTTGAAACTCGCCAAGTGGCGAGGGAATTTCGAGTCGAGAAAATAAACGAGAGAAAGCTTTTCGTGAGCAAAAGTGCGGCGACAAAGCACCAACACGGAGAATCGCATGGAAAAAATGTATTTTAGTCTCGAAGTGGAAACACTTCGAGTTGTCAAGAGTGCACGTGTCTGCGTGCTTCCCTGGCGCCCGGATTTGGAACAGGCGATACGGGCAAAAAAGTCCTTTTAAACTGTTTGTTAATCGTATAAATTGCTGAAGAATTCTGTCATATTATTCTATATACATAGAATATCAATATTCTAGTTACATAGAACCCGAAAAATAATAAACAAAAAATCCATTTCCAATATTTTTATTACAATTAATTTATACTTTTCCACGGATTATGACTTTTTTTTATTTTTATTTCTTATGAACTGAAAACGACAATGTTAATCGCGTATAAATTGTATAATATACTCAGAATATCAAATACCATATTCTAACCAATTTAAAAAAAAATTCAACATCCCATGTTTAAATTATTCATAATCGAAGATCACTCTTATTTAACATTCAATTCCTATATGTCTAGACATTTAAAAATTCATATTTTTCGTGTTAGTGAAATTTCTTTAAGAAGTCACTGAATAAAAAAAAGAGATTAACCACTGTTAGTTTCAATGATACAACTCTTCAAAATTAGCACGTAAATGTTATAAAGATAGTTCGTAAGAGTTGGAATGTCATAACTTTATTCGTATCGTTTTTGTGATTCACAGCATTTTTTTGTTAATTTATCATAGTTACGATATGGAACTTGAAAAAGAGCAAATTTTCACATTTTTTTTACAGATAATCAAATTTTTTAATCAACTTCTATTCAACAATTATATCTTGAGAATTTATTTCAGCTGCTTCTTAATATTCTGGTTATATATTTCCCAAAAAATAATTATATTCTTTAAAAATTTAAATAGCAATTTCACAAGTTTTTCAATCCTTGTCCCGGTTTGCGTTATTCTTCATCAATTCAAACGAAAATTTTGTAAGGGAAAATTTTATAAATAAGTTCTGATAAATTAGAGCCCGTTCGACCAATTAGAATTTTTTGGTTCTAGACACTCGCGCGCTCCTTATTTTAATACGTGTTTAGGTGAAAATACTTTGGGAGAAGCTTTAAGCTCAAACTCGGATAAATATACTCCTGCGTTGCCACAAAGTGCTTTCTACTGCATATCCCGATTTTTTTTAACCAGCCTCAAACGCTTCACGCTTTTAAACACCGCCCTGACCGATACTATAAAAATAGAAAAATAGTAATCTCAAAGCAGGATCAAAAATTAAAAATAAAATCATACAGTGCAGCGATCAGACTGAAATTTCGTAAAATGATAACTTGTCCAATCGAAAGAAAATCTCTAGATACAGGAAAGAGGAAATTGAGAAATGAATTATTTTTTCTTTGATGTTGAATATTTTTTGTTTTTATTATTTCTATAATTGAGACTACATAGTACTTTTATGAGACATTGTTTTCTGATGAGAAAAATGTAATAAAAAATTGTAATTATTTTACTTTCGTTATATTGTACCCTTTTAATTTTCGTTCTCAGCCTAATGTATAACATTTTTATTAGCCTTTATTTACTGAAAAACTTAATTGAATGCATTTCGGATATAAAGTTCAATTATTTTATTTTCATATCTGATTTAAAAAATGAAAATCTTATAGTTGAAGTTTTTTCGAAATTTCGACTCTATCTCTAAAAGACTTTTTTCTATTCTTATACGGAATAAAAAAAAAGGTTTCGAAATTCTACTTCGAACGGTAAATTTTGGGCTTGTTTACGAAAAATCTGGTTCGTGACACGCGATATCCTGCTAGGAGATTTTTTTTTCGTAATTTTGTACAAAAATCGAAGGTTTTCGTTTTCTATTGTGCAAGGGAAGCCTTGGTGGTTTCCATTGTAATTCTAGGATTTCGTGCGCGCGCGAGTTTTTTTTCCACAGTGTAAAAAAAATTTGAGACATCGGGTTGAGCAACGATGTTTTCATTCGAGGTTGAAAAGTGTCCCGGCGATAGGGTGCGCAAGACACCTGAATATTTGAACGTATATCACCGACCTCTTTCACGTTCCCGTGTACATAGCAGTCCGATGCCTAAAGGCCGAAATTCCACCCCAGAAAGTTTACCTCAAAAAGACACGCAGGTATACGCGAGACAAGAGGAGAAATTCTGACTTTGTGCATGCACTCGAAAAACGAGGAATGAAGAGTTGACGAAAAAAGGGCACAGAAATTATTTCTTTGTTTTAAATTTGACGAAAAAAGAGCACGAAAGTTATTTCTTATTATTCGTTTTTTGCGTTAACAATTTCAACTATCCAGCAATGATATATATCATTTGTTCATCAATATGTTTGAAGAGCAGAAGAAGTATTTTTCATTTTTTTCTTCGTCATAATCTTTCACATTTTTTACAAGTGCAATGTGCAATTTATTGTAGACGTTCTACATTTTCATTTAATTAATACGTATTGCAGATATAAGTAACAGTGAATGTGCAACGATTTTTTTTTCGAAACAGTGACAAGGATTACGAAACAGAAGTCGTAGCTCAAAGCGTGACGAATCCCTCCGTTGTCTATCTTTCTCTGTTTTTGAAACACACACGCGATACCGTATAAACGATGTGCGGACAAAAAGCCTCCACGGAAAATTAATTCAGCATACATTCGTTGAATATTAAATAAGAATACAGAACTCTGAATTCACGAAAAAATGCATTGCGTATAAAAGATATAGACACGAGATTATTTCTATACATCTGAATTCTATCGATATAACCAAATCCAATCAAAAAATCTGATTTCAATTTCAAGTTAAGGAGTTCATGATCTACACAATTTTAATTAAGATTTATTAACTCGATTACTGGTTTGAGATAAATATTTAATGCATTGTCTCAATTTTCATTCCAATTTGCACAGAATTTATTTTATTTTTCAATTAATAAAAAAAATGTGTTTTATTGTAATAGTTTATTAATATTACACGATTAAGAAACAAATTTTGGCAGGCAACTGAATAAATACAGTAAATTAATGAATAAAAAAATTCCGTTGATTCAAGATCCGACTTAAACTTTTGATAAATATGTCAAGCGCTAAAATCAAATATGTACGCTATTAACTGTTGCATGAATTATTTAGTAACTTCGACGATAGTTGTGTTTATACACGAATAAGCGTAGACGTATAATATATATTGAACGAAGATACGGAAAATTTAGGGACTGTGAACAACGGAGCCCTTCACGTCTCTTGCGTTTTTTTTATGTAAATATTTTCACATGTGCTAGTCGCGTGAATAAGTATATTAAGAAAATATTCGGGCCTTGGCTTGTTCAGAAAAGGAAGGCCCCTCGCGGTCGACCACGAATTCTTAACGCCCATCAAGGTCGTCTATTACCTCTGGATATAATTACCTGTGAATGTTTATTGAAAAAATAATTTTCAGTTGAAAAAATATCCTAAAAATTCATGCATGGTTCCAAAAAAATCAATTGTTTCAAATCAGTCTTTTTAATTTTTCAACATGACAAACGAAATTTAAATTTTTCTTAAATATATTGTTAACGGAAAGAGAGAAAAATAATTTACGCACAGATTATTTCGATCCAGAGAAGGAAAAAATCACCATCAAAACAATAATTCGATGAAAGAGATGGCAAATTATAGAAAACTCTATAATTGAAATAAAAATTTTTTTTAAGTTGTTAACTAATTTAGAAATTGAAATTGTCGTAAAAAATAAACGGTCAACACGCGTTTAGCTTCGTTTTTTGGCTTTTAAATTCTCTAACTGTGGCAAACAAAATGCAGATTTCTGAATATATTGTCGACGTAGAGACGAATAATTTGTGGAACAAGAATAAAAAAGTCATGAAAAACAATGAATTGAGAACGAGGTCGTAAGAAGCGCGAGAATCAAATTCCTCAAGTCGAAATTCAAAAAGTGGACCAAAATGATATGCACATTATAGAGAATTTATTATGCAGCGAGGAGGAAACGGGAAATGAAGTCATAAGAAATCGTAAGGGTATGTAATACAAAAAGTGGGAAAAAAGAGAGGAGGGAGGGAGAGAGAGAGAGAGAACAAAGAAGCGCGGATGAATCGCATGGGAGCGAATGCGGGACGAGGAGAGCTTGGTATCACATTGAAAGCCGCGAGAGAAGCAAGTTCGATGCACTCTCGGGGCTTATCAGCGAGTGGCCTGCTCGCCTCGTCGAGTTCTCGTTTCTCGTACTTTTTACCCGATTGGTCGAAAGCTACTTGCCGTCGGATGACGTCATCCGATCGATTATCAAGAGCCACGTGACTGCCGAGGTTGCATACACGCAGACACACTCCCGTTCGATGCACTTGTGTATACGTGAAAATTTTGCGTTTCCCTCGTTCGCGCGTTTCCCCTCTCTCTCTCTCTTTCTGTCAATTCGAGCGACGAGCTTTGTCTCTTCCCGTTTTACGATCAAAGATGCCCTCCTTTTTCCTTTTTCTTATGTTCCCTCGCCTTATCCGTCATATATTATCCCGTCGAGAAAGACATCAGCCGCGCGACACTTTTTATTTTCATTTTAAAACACGGACCATATGCGATCGCATTTATTTTGTGTAAACGTCCGAGTCGTCGACCTCTTTGAAAATTTATTGTCTATTTTTTACTCTTTTCATCCGCAAAGATTTTACGATGCATTGAAAAAAGCAACCACTCTTTTTTTATCTTTTGACAAAAAAATCTATAAATTTTTTTTCTTGAATTTTTTTATTATCGTTGAGGATTTAAATAATTTTATTACGTTGATGAATGGAAATAAAAAATATAATGTAATTTTTATTTAGTTTTTCGGATTACTCAATATTCAGAGTTCACTATTATTTTTTTATTTTTATTATTATTATTCGTAGTTATTGCACCCGAATAAATCATGACGGTTGAGAAATGAGTGAAAATTCGAGACACCGACTTCGGAACCAGAAACTTAACGAGAATTACGAAACATCGCCGTTACGATTTTTAACCGGGAGCTTATAAAAAGTTCTCTGAATATAAAATTCAGGTCGCTTTTTTTTCTAATTCGATAACTCGGCGGACTCAATTCTCATCTCGTCCTATTTCTTGTTTATTTTGTAACGACTATTTATATAATTCGCGAGATAATTTATCGTAAAGACGTCGTTCGATTCGTGAACTAAATAATTGATAAAACGTTTTCCGATTACCAAAAAATAAGATCGTAGACGAGGCCACCGATAACGATCCAGACAAGTTTATCTTGAAAAATAATCTAATAATAAGAAGTTTTTTGAAGTTCGCCTCGTGGCATCGGAAATGAAGAAAAAGAATGGAAGAACGAGAGAGGAGGAAATTAGAAAGAGTTAACCACAGCAAGAGCGGATATAAGAATTTTCAATAAACTCCGAAATTTCATTTCTGAAAATCTTCAATGTTTACAATTTTAAATATTTCGTTACTGTAAATTTATATTCTGTGATGTGTTTTCGTATTTTTATATTATTTTATAATGTATTTATTCCGTTTCATAGCGAGCAAAACATTAGAATTTTGAAGCACCGGAATTTGTTTTGAAATGAGAAGGATGTTGAAGCTTCTTTGAAAACGCGACAAATAACGTGAGAAACGATTCCTCGAGCATTTTGTCACGACGAAAAGGTAACAACTGGTAAACACGACGTGGACGACGAAATAAAGAAGACCCAACACACGTGACGATACGTGTACACACGAGACTTACGAAACAAACAACCGACGAAGAGGGAAAGTAAAACACGTACAACGAATAAAACAGAGTAAAATAAAAAGAGAGCAAGAGGTGAAGAAAAAAAATTTTTTTGTAGTAACTTAAAGATCGTGTGAAAATCACGTGACGTTAAAAAAAGAGACTTCGAAAGCACAGGAACACATGTCAGGGAATAAATGGTTTTTTTTTCTCTGGAATTTTTCAACTAATTATCGATTAAAATTTTTACAAAAATAATTGCAAACTAAATTAGTAAATTGAAGGATTTGAAGCAAAAAATTTGAGAATCAAGATCTGAGCTGACTTTTTGCGAGATTTGAAGTAAAGTCGTCGCGATTGAAATCGCTGTGAAATTTAAATTTATGTGCTGTGGATGTAAATAATACGAGGACACAATCGATTTGCGCACCTTATTCCCCCGATGGAACCTGTTTCTTCCAGCTAAATATGTATACACATCGTATAAAGTACACGGATGCGTACACATATACACGGAATCTGTTTTTTCTTTTTTATTTCTTTTTTTTCGTGGACGCTGTGTTCTCTCGAGGTCTTCGGAGCGAAGGCGGCCTATGACCGGACGTAAACAACATTGGAAACGAGAACCCAGATCTGGAGAACCGGTCCAAGCTTGGAAAATAATTTTACGGTCTTGCAAGAGCGAATGAGAGAGAAAGAGAGAGAGAAAAAAAGACACTTCGAGAATCGCGTTAACGCAAAAAATTTTGAATATAGAATCACGAGAATCTAAATAAATTAAAAAATTAATAATCGGTCAATTTTCAAGTACGATAAAATTATAAAAATTTTATCTGAGATTAATAAAAATTAAAATTTTTTAAATCCAATACTTCATTTTTTGCTCCGATTCTGAAGCAAAATTCTCGTCGTTTTTTATAATTTCAAGGTATTCCTTGCATGACAGAGTTATCTTCAGATTTCACCAAAAATTTACGGAAACATATCCTTTGATGTCATATATACAACTAGGTAAAATTTCAGTGGCTGTTACCGACTGAAAAATCAAGATATTTATTTCTGACAATCGTCATTTTCCGCAACCACCCATAAGAGCTCGTGTTAAATATCACGATATTTCGGTCGGTGAAGCTTATAGAAATTTTGAACACATTTTTATATAACATCAAAGAAACTTCAATTAATTTTTCACAAAAATTTGAAGGCAAACTTTTATGATTTTGTTCATTATAAAACAAATAAACTTTACGTAGAATCGATGAGAAAAAACGAGATCAAAATTTCGATAGCCCCCTCGTGCTAGGAATACCTTAAGAAGTGTCACGATACATTTTATTAAACTTAAAAAAAATATTTTTCGAATTTTCTTCTTACGATTAATTTGAACATGCAGTTTCAACACATTTTCGTTGATGAATTTATTTTCACACCGCTGTAAGTCCAAAAATTAAATGAAACCTTTTTCAATCACAATATATAAAACCAAACTGAATATTATTCTAGCAAAACTATAATTTCTACGTAGAGCAATAACGAACCCTCCACAAATCTTTTCTTCCGAATAGGTGTCCAAGCGTCAACAGAGTCTTTGACGTTTGCGGGCAATATTTTGGAATAGCGTAAACAAAGAGAGAGAGAGAGAGAAGAACCGGAATTGTTTGAATTTATGACCGTGCGAAAAGACCGGTTGGACGATGAAGGTCGAGGACAGAGATCGGGAGAGGCTTGGGAAGGGAGAAGCAGAGGATCCCTCTACTCTGAAAAAGAGAGGTAAGAAGTGAGGATGATGAAACTCGACGACAGAATTGAGACGGATAGGAGGAAATTTCCCGGGGTTGAAACGCCCACGCGCAAGAGTCCACGTGTTCGTTAAAGCGAAATTCGAGGGTGGAAAACTCTCGTCGTATGTACTACCTGCAACTTTCAACCCCTCGGGTCTGTACATGTGTATTTAATGTATATACCGATATTTATAAAGTTTATCTGTATATACATACATAGGCATATTTGTATGTTATACTAACGCACATACACGCACAACGATCCTTATTTATCCCTCTCGTTCCCCTATCGCTTTTTACTTCCGGGTTTCGGGTCGCCCACGTGCTATTTCCGAAATTGATTCGAGAATTCACCGAGCAAACGACCTTGTGCTTTGCTCGCTTCATAACAGATAAATTCTCTCGCTCGTTTCGTGGCGAGAAAAAGAGGGAAACAAGATAAAGCGCGATTGGTTGAGAAAAAATCTATCCGACAGAAACGAAAATTCGGTAATATATTCATTGAATTTTCACGCGTCGAAAAATCGTTGATAAATGGCCTCGCGTTCATTCTTTCTCGGCTCGATGTAAAATTAAGGTGAAATCTTCCGAATAAATGTGGAGATGTTATATTTTACGAGAAAACGTCGCGCATTTTCCGCTGTGAGTGTTTCGCTCAAATTTATGAGGAATAAAATAGGGAAATGGGGTTGCTATATCTTTGAGGAATTAAATCTTATGCTCCCCTTTTCTTGTTTTTCTACGTCGCGACGAGCAGGCAGGAGGCTCGAAAAATAAACGTAAAAAGAAGATCAAAGATCCGAGCGTAATGAAAATTGTGTTGCCACGCCTTCGAAAATTATTCCTATTTATCTATATTGAGAGCTCGAATCCTATAGCTATTATGTCCAATGATATTGAGCCGTAAATCTTTACGATAGTGGCCAATAATAAAGTTTCGGCGATTCTACACGCGAATCGTTTCAAATACATTTTTCAACGAATCTCACTTTTCAATAAAATAATACAGCAAAAAAACTTTAAAACAAAATATAAAAAATCAGAATTATGATCCTTTGAAAATGTAGAACGATGTGTATAGATAAATATTTTTCGAATAAAAATGTATTTCATTTAGATAAATTTTTGTTGTTTTTTTTTGCTTTCTCTCTCCCGGTCTCGCTCTGGGAGTGTATTTGCACCGCGATAATGGTGATAACGATAACACGATTATACACAATGGTATATCGACACGATAAAGAGAATAAAAAAAAGTATGCGTGAAAAACAGAAAAATAAAGTGAATGAGAGAAGAAGAGAGGATGGAATGGAAATCGTACTTTGCAATCGTGCTAGAATTTGCGAGAGAACTCACGTCATTTCCAATTTGACCCATTCTGCCGGCACCACCACTGCTACCGATCTTATCCGCCTCCGGGCAGAATTCTCCCTCGTTCGTCACAGGAATTTTGAGCGTATCGAGATAACGCACTTTCAACGCTCCTCCCTTTCCTCTTTTCAAATTTTTCCACACAGGTGACACCCTCTGATCGTTCGGAAGGAATTTACTCGATCCTTTCTTTTTTCTCCTCGCTCTTTTTACTTTCTCACGAGCGAAAAAATGTTTGATCCCAAGTTTTTTTTATCGTAGAATCGATTTTAAGCGAACTTTTTATGTATCGCGTTTTTAGATACGAAGTACATATACTTTTATAACTTTCGTTTTGCAGTAAATGTAAGTATATTTGTGTTTTTTGCTTTTATAGCATTAATTTTTCGTGATTAGTGTAAAATTATCGTTTTTTATTATTAATATACACGTGTATATCTCTCACGTATTATTCACGACTCGATTTTCTCACTTTTAAATGTTTCGATGTGTTATTTTTGTGTACGTTTATGTGTGTATAAAAACGTCCGAAAGTTGTCACTTTTGAACAATACGAAAGCGAAACTGTCAGTCATATTACAGACTTTTGCGAGTCATATCAGCGATCCGGAGACTATGATGAATAATCACGATGTGCTTTGGTTGTTCCCTTGGTTTAAATGTTTTTTTTTTAATTTAATGTCTTTAACGTTTATTTTTCTTGCTCCGAAAGAAGAAAATAAACGAAAGATCGTTTCTCTCGCACGATTTTGTCAATCAATTCGTCTCTCGTTAAATAATTACGCGATCATCTCACCTGCATTTCGCGATTAAAATATTCTCCTCGGCATATCTCACAGTTAATGGAAACCACGAATTTTCTTTTTTTTCTCCTCACTAAAATTCTTTCCTCCTGGAAACTCTTTTCTCTATCGAGCTCACCGTTAAATTCACTCACACGCAGTCGCACGTCTCGCACTCGACATTACCCGCGTTTAACCTTCAATGAGTAAATTACTAATTTATAGATGAAGAGCGAAAAACGAAGAGAGAGACAGAGGATAGAAGAAATAGACAGGAAAAAGGGGGATGAAAAAAAATCCACCTACACCGTAACAGAGCCGGTTGCTAACTGACGCCTCGAGAAAATCGTGTGAGACCGCCATGCGATCATCTGGCCGGGGATCTCGCTTCGAAATCGTAGTGGGGATTCGAGAGACACAAAAACAAGCCTGGAGGGGAGAAAAACCCGCGCGAGAGTGTGCGTGCGTCGATGCAAACGCCGGTATATTCATTTCACACTGACGTTAACCAGTGGCGTGTCAACTAAAATGACCAAGAATGCTTTCTTTCTCCCCCTCCACGATTTTTCTCTCCCCACTCCTTCATATATACTCCTTATTTTGCCCGCCTTGTTTTATATCAATTCTCGAACCAATATACGCGATTCGACCGGCTATGATTCATCCTCGCAATTCGGAGCTTTTGCTAATTTCGAGAACTTGTGCAATTTGTTTTCGCACTTGTACGATTGTTTCAGATTTGCCGATAATAAAAGTTTTTTTAACGATGCACTTTTGCGCGTTAAGTATGAAAATATGAAAAAAATATTGTTAATTCAGTTAATTACGAGCGAATGAAGAAAACAATTTTTTTTCGTCATAGTCTATTTTTTTCAAACAATAATAATAACTTTTTAACGTTTAATTTTTTTCCTAGTAGAAATACAAAATATACAGGAATATTATTAAATTAATGCATTTGGAGCTAAAGTGGAACATTTTTTTAGCATAAATGTTTTTCTTTTTTTACCACGTTTCTTTCAAAACAAATAGAACAATTTTTTGAAAAAAAAAATATAATTTTTGAATAGGATCAATTTATTTATTGGGGGAAAAATAATTGTTTAATACGCGTTGAGTAATCGCGATGAGGGATGGAAGGAGAGACGATTCGCGAAATTGCGGGATGGACGGAAAGATGGGAAAATAAACATAGAGAACAAAGAATAAAAGCTGTGGATGAACTGAGCAAGCGAGGTTCGTTGCTTGTATACGTCACTGCCGAGAAGCACAAGCCGCTGTGGCTCGGATCAGCTGATGCCCTAGCAACAGGAGTTACTATCCGTACTAAAAATATACAATTTTCCTCCCACTTCCATACTTTGCGATATAGGACAATGCATGCGACAGGTTTGCACGTGTGCACGTAAACGCTTTTATTCTCTTTGCAATATAACTTATAAGAAAATATATGTATATAATGATACAAAAAATTGAATACACATTGAACGCGAGCGAATTTTCGAAACTTTTTTTCTCATTGCAATATAAATGTATACAAAAATACATAAATTACAAAAAATTGAGTACATATTGAATACGAGTAAATTTTGAAAGCTCCGTTTCTTATTGCAATATAAATGACAAAAATTCGAATACGAAAATCTACCATGGAAACGTGCTGTTTTGAAAATAAACATTCTGACGTTTTTTATTCAAACGACCGATTTATATAATAGTTTTCAAAGTATGCTTACATATAGATATAAATCTTTTTGAAATACTTGTAACATTGCAATTTCTAAAAAAATATTCTGAATGATGTTTTATACACTTCTTTATAAATAGGATAATATTTTGCATCTTCTCAATACGAAATTGAGTTTTTTAAGAGAACGTTGTCCTTTTATTCATTTTAAAAAAACATTATTTAGCGATTTGTATATAACTGAATGTTAGATTTTATAATACAATAAAAGTCTTTGTATCCGAAATAAAAGGTTTGAGTATATTTTCCGAAGAGCTGATGCGAGTCATCATTTGTCACTCCGGAAAGTAAATCCAATGCAGCAAGGTTGTCTCAACAGGAAGATATTTATCAATAAGAAGCAACACTCGTTGATAATAAATCGATTTTTCTTGATAGCGAAAAAACGAAGAGAACACAAATTTAAAATATGAAAAATAATAGAAATTGACTTTTTCCTCTATCAATCAGTTGACTAATTTTTTTTTCCTAGTACTAGGTATTCTTTGTCAAGATGAATGTTTTTCGGAGACAGCACGGTTGGTAAATAGTAAATTTTTTTCTACAACGTATGAGAATACCTCTCTGAATGCTAGATAAAAAAAATTTTCACGAATATTTATGCCAATAGCATAATTATATAAAAGTTTGTGAATATTACTCAATATTAAATGAATCGATTAATTTTGTCAGTAATTATAAAATAATATCGGAAGAGTCAAAAACTGAAACGTTGTCCTTATTGTTTTGCTCCTGAGGACGTGAAAATAATATTTTATACATGAAGTTCCCTTGTTTTCGTATACTTTGAGCATACTTTATTTCAACCGGGAAACGGCCTTGTGTTTATACGCCTAAATGGTGTTTAGTCGAATCGCGTGCGTATAATGCGTGCGATACAGCCTTGTGCGTTTCTATCTCACCATTTCCGGGTCTGAAATACTTACACACGTAAATTCCATACGCACACAAGAGTTTACCTATCAAAAGATCGCGGTTACGTGCGTGTCCCGTGGACCCAGGCTTAGGATCAATGAATTCCCGGGCCACAAAACTTTCCTTCGCATTTTGTCCTCTACAGAGGGCAGAAAATAAATACGAAACGAGCCGTGTAGTATTTTTCAAGCAGAGGTATTTTTCTCCGTATGAAAATTTCAGTAAGAAATTTCCTCCGAGCAATTCAAAATATTTTCGACTGCCGGGGTATGACGATTTTTTATATTTTTTATGATATATAGAATTTTTTTAAATTTATATCGATCTCTGACGTAATTTTGATCAATCACGATTCGCATTAGAACGAAATTTACGGTTGTGTTTACAGATTCTTTCTCGCGACTGTCAAATATTTTTCGCTGATTCATAATATTCAAATTATTTTCCTCATATAAAAGCTAAATAAACAATCTATCGATACAGCTGCTAAATACTGATGTACAAAGTTTTGTACATATAGAATCCAGAAATACGTGAAGAAGATTAAGAACTGCAATATTACGATGAGGTGACGTAAAAATTTCAACTTTTTCGATAGACGAGGGAGGAGTAAGAAATACAAACAATAAACGTGGTAAAATATGAAGGAAACGTATACGCACAGAGTATACTTTTTCATAATTGTAATCTTCTCCCTGTCTCGAGGTAAAACTAGAGAGATGAGTAAAAGGATTGATTCGTAACCCTTCATAATATTTCATTACTTCAAAAATCATTTTTTTAAAAGTAAAATTATAAACAAAACATTATCACAGTTTTTAAATTTCGATATGAAATGTTCTATAAAATCCACATTACATGAAAAGGATGAGTAAAAAACTGCAATATTTCAAGACGACGTAAGATGTTCAACGTTTTCGATGAACGTGAGACGCGAAGGAAGAAAGAAAAACAATAGACATGGCGAAATGAAGAAAACGTACGTACGGAGTCCTTTTTCATTTTTTTAATATCTTTTTTTTCCGTCTGGAGGTAAAACGAGCAGGGGTAGGGGGTGATTATAATCATTCGCTTGGACCTTTGTCCGCGAGGGACGGATAATGCGACATGCTTTTCCGCCGTCCCTATGTATATTGTACATTTTCGGCGCACCCATCTCGTCTCCTTTGTTCCTGAAGTCTCTAGTCGCGGGAAATGGGGGAAAAAAGGGGTCGTATTAGAATGAGGGAAATACGAGTATCGGGGGGATTCGAGTATCACAGAACAAGGCCAAACAAAGGAAGAAAGGAAAAAGGAGATTTGCTTCTCCCTTCATCTTCTTCTCGTCCCTCCCTTTTTTTCTCTCGCCCTCTCTCTCTCTCTCTGTCTTACTCATTATTTTGCTTTTCCACGACACACGCTAGCTCTTGACGAAAAAGTAATTTCTTCGAGTATAATTCGAGTGGGAGGAAAAATCACACTGACAAAGGAAAATTAATGCATTGTGGACGATATGTCACTTTTTGACATTCGACATTGATGAAATCATCTTCCCAAAATTGTCCTGTCTGACATTCCGGAAAGCGTATCATAAAAATTATTACTTTCGGATCATTACAAGCGCATAACGATTGAACGATAATGCGGGTATGGGGGAACTTCAAACCGTATGATATCCTATATCAAAAGAAATGAGACTCATCGTAAAATGTCACTTTGACGTTTATCAGATAAAAATAGTTTACCCAAAAATTGGGTTACATGGAGTTAAATTATTAAAAAAAAGGAAAAATTAGTTGAGTAATCAATTGATAGTTGTTGAATATATATTATAATTTTTCTGTGTAAAAAGAAAAAAAAATGTCGTCCGACGCTTATATCTTTTCCACGTTTGACGTTCATCGAATTAAGTTTACCTGAAAATTTGGTTATATTGTCTCAAATTGTTTAATAAAGCAATAATAAATCCAGTAAATCAGTTCGCATTGAAGTAAGTGTGCTCTTTTGTAGGATAAGAAAAAAAACATCAAAAGAAAAAGGAAAAAGGAAAAAAAATGTTTGAGGCAGAGGGTTGCTCAGAGGAGAATCGCGATGAGATTGGGCGAGGTTAGTATCAAAGAAGAACGCGATGAGGTCAACGTACGGCGGAAAGAGCAAGCTGTAAAACGTTTTCACGTCGTCGTTACGGCACTGCTGTCATATATACTCACGCACATACATACACATATGTACGTAAACCTGAGCACAAAGATACGAACACGTTATTTTCAAGTATTATTGAATAATAAGACCGTGCGTTTTTTACAGACCTTTTCATCTTTCTTCTTTCTTTTCTTCGTCTTTATTTTTTTTTCTTCCTTGTATTTTTTTCTCTTCTTATTTTCGTCTCTTCACCTTTTCTAATATTTTTACTTTTTTTTGTACACGGTGTCCCGGAATTGTACGTCAGTCGATACGATAGTTTAACCTCAAAATTAGAATAATTTTGTATTAGCGTTAATAATTATTATATAGACTCGGTAAGAGTTTCGAGGCAAAAAGTTCTCGAGATACTTTTTTATCTGACGTATATTGAGTGATGAATTATCGAACGTTGAGCCAAAATCGGTAGCGCTCGACTCACACGTGATCAAGCGTCAATTGTGTCATGTAGAGTTTACTAATTGGCTAAGCTCCAAGCATCCGTAACTGTCCTGTGCTTGCTTGGATCAAAAATCACCGTCATGATGTTCATCTGCGAATTTGTTGGCCGAGTGTTAAATATCGACATGTGAGACACCTTGTATGTGGTCCTGAGCTTATGGAGACTTTTGAGAGTGCAAGATCGTCCTTCTATTCGCTCTTCAATATAAAAATCTCGCGTCACGGAGCATCAAAGTTCTCGTTCATCCTTTATCCGAGCCGCGCACCTTCGTTGCACGTATATACCATTCTTTCTCCTTCGCTTCTTTCTTCGCTCACGATCGTGCGCCGTTATTATAACGGCGAAATGGACACTTTGTCGTCACAGTGCACGGTGCTCGAGCCACTTTTGTCATCACTGTGTCATCGGGCATAAAAAAGAAAATTTCGAACAATCCTCTCGTCTTCTTTTCTTCGCTCTTGCAATTCTCTAACTCTATCTCTTTCTCTAGCTCTCTCCTTCTCTCTGTCTTTTCATATTGATTGTATACCCTCGACGGTAAAAAAATGTTAGTCATATACTATTTTTTTTATTATTTTGCGATAAATATACGCCGGTAATAAATATAACGTTTGCTTATGATAAGATAAAGACACTTGGCCAAAAAATTTAATAGTTTCCTAGACGTGCTCGTCATTTAAGAAGTAAATTCATTCGTAACTGCGAGGAACGGCGCTTTATTCATACATGTATTTTTTCAAATATTTCAATCAATTATAAGTATAAAATTGTAAATAGAATATCAGTATAATGCATACTTCCTTTCGTGTTCGCAATAAAATTAAGAGTCGAATCAATTCAGTGTAGAATCAACATTAGCATCAACCACCGATATGACGAATTCAGATCAATGTTAAGAAACGCAAATTATTAATTAAATAAACAAGTATTTTTTCATTAAACATTAAACTATAACTATATTATAAAAATATTTATATATATACGTATTAGACATACACAAATTGGTGTGTCACATAAATCATAATCACATAAAAATGTTAATTAAAAGCAAAATTTATTAATTAAAAATGTACAACCAAAAAATATTTGTAAAATGAAGTACAGAACTGAAAATGGGTATTTAAATAGAGTCGAATAGGTTTAATCATTCTTAAATGTACATTGAAACAATTGTATTCTCAACAGGTATAAAAATATTATGAATGGAAAAGACTTTATTTTCGCTGATGCATCCGAATGCACCTGATTAAAATGGTATTCTGTTTCACTCGGGAGTATTCTTTGTACGTAATAAAAGTGTGATCGACATGCTCGTGTACACATATTACGCATTCGTCCGCACGGTCTATCGGTAGCCTCGAAATCTGAGAGGACACGAACACATACGTCCACTGGTACGTATGAAAATGCACTAGATTGCATCCAACCTATCTCCTCTTCCACGCCTTAAAGAATATAAAAAAAGACAGAAAAACGAAACGACTGTTCTGACATTGAGATATGATCCGAAAAAATGAGCAAATAAGATCCAGCATCCGAACCGAAATAAAAACGTATTAGTATAAAGAAGTATTAGTCACCGTGGAAAATCAACAATTTACTTGTTATTAATACTCACATAATTACAGCTCGTATTATCCTAATACAAAAATATAAACAACGTAAATGTACATGTATCACGATTATAAAATCAACAAAAAAGATATTCCGATAAGACACTTAAAGGATTTCAAATTATCAAGGGTCGTCATAAATAATAAATCTGTATGAACGTAAATTTGAATATGATAATTTGATGTACTAGTTTCAATTTTATCCATACTCCAAAAAATGTTTAATACAGTCAATGAAGGCTTAACAAAAAATTTAAGTTTCAACATAATTTTTTGTTTTTTCCAAGCAATGAACAGTTCCGCAAAAAATATTAGTGATATACTTAAAATCCTTATTATTTTTCTCAACATCAGGCCTGAAATTTTCTTTTTAAATTTCGTTGAGTTAAAATTATACATATTTGTTGTTACTTCTATTTTTGTGAAAAATAGAAAGCAGAAGCTCTCAAATGCAGCAGTAGCCAAAGAAGCAACGTGCAACACAACGATTCCTATCTCTATACAAATAATCGGGGCGGTTATATGCTCATACGCTATATACGTAACGTATAAACAGATGTGTTTGCACACAGGAGAGCTCCCGTTCACCGAGAAAACCGGTTCCTCGTTCGATGCTACCTTCTAGTTATACCTGTAAACTTGCATACAACATATATTAGAATTCTCGTTTTGCAATGTACAATTCTTTGGAAACTCTCAATAGGCATTTTTTCCTTTTCCCATAATGCACGAAAATTTCATTCGCCTCTGATGCTTCTATTTATTCGCTGTTCTATTCGATAAATTCAGTATGCGTTCGATCTTTGCATTTCCCAAATAATTCTCAGTGCACTTCCTTTTATATTTACACGTCTTATTATATAAATCTTTATTACTACCATTGCATTCATACGTTATTTAGTATAGTGTGATATATTTATCCCAAAGAGCTTGATCTATTACATTTTCCAAAATATTTAGGATGTGAACATCTGGGTTCTGACCTATATTTAAGTAAATAAGTTATTTTGAATTTTAAGCATGGAGGATACAAAACATAGATATTGGATTTCCGACATAAGACAAATGTTGATATTTTTTTCTTGATATTTAAAAAAGAAGATTTATATAGGCCATGGTATCGTCGAATGATGATTATTTTATTTTAGTGGTCTGCGGGATAAGGCGATCGAATTTGCCATGAGTCAGCTGTTGTACCAGCTCTCATATGCCAGCTTTTACATAGCTCTTTGGTACTACTGACACACATACGTTACCGATGATAAATATGTATGCGCCGCTTCCACGCTTTAAAACGTTTTTTCTTTCTTCCTCTCCCTCTCTCTCTCTCTCTTTCTCGGTTTTTTTCGTGCCCTTGAAAAACTCTTACGCCGATGACTCAACTCGTCACGGGCGAATGGCCTGTGCAACAAACTCGGAATTTCTGCTTTGCGAATATCGAGAAAATTCAAGGAAAAGAAATAGAGCAAGAAAACGAAAATTTAGGGGATGAATAAAAAATCTTGCTTCCAAGAAATTGACCCTTCTTTGCTTAAACATATACGGGAAATATATGTATAAAAAATAGACAAATAAAAAAAGCTTTAGTAAATATGGCTTTTAACCCACCCCCCCTCCCCAGGAGGGTGGTGGAAATAATAGCTTACTGTCCCTTGAGCATAATGCAAAAAGAAATTCGCGGCGGTCACTTAAAAAGTTATATCAATTTAAAAATTTGTCACTGAACCTTTATGTATATATCTATATTGTGCGGTTTCTTTTTAAATGATAACAAAATTTGATAATAATTTAGTATTTGGTGATTTGTATAATTTCTTGCATAAAAAATAAATTATATTAATCGGTATGTGTATGTGTTGAAATATATACATTTCATCTCTTTTAAACAACAGTGATTTGGTTCGAATGTGTCGGATCTTAGAGTTCTACAAATAGAAATTTGCGGGACGAGACAAAGAGCTCGCTTCTTTCGGTTTAGAAACAACATTCTCACTCCCTCGCTTTTTCTCTTTCTCTTTGTCGCTCGTGTGATTCAATACCACGGCCACTTGAACGATGATGCATTCCATGTCTTTATACAAGTGAAGATACACAGAGCATATAATTTACACCAAAGATAATTCAAAGGTTTTTTTTCAAAATATTGGTGGATCTCCTATTCAATTAATCATAATATGAAAACTTTTAAATTTCTACTTTTCATTTCTTCGCCATGCAAATTCCTGATATGTAATTATTTTTAATTCACTTCAAATGGTGCGAAAATAAAACACGTAGAAATTGAAACTTTTGTAGAATGCTCACGAGAGGAAGCAATTTTCACTCGTTTCTTTTTTCTTTGGCTGTTTCATTTATTCATGAGTGTGAATGTTTATTTTTTATTTTCACGATGCACTTTTACGACTACCACGGGAGAGTGTATATGCGTCATTTCTAATCTCGTTTTACGAGATTACATCAGCCTCGGGAAAATTGCGCCAAATGCGTTGAGGGGGAATCGATCTTTTGCACTCTCAGCTGGTTTTCTAGGGAGTTTTCGCGCGCCCGCATGCGACGTGTGTATACAATTTCTCTGAAAAACGGCTAACGCGAGATATCGTGAAACACAGCCCCGAAGATCCGAGGCGTTGTAAATGAAGAAAGAGACGAAGGAAAGTTATAAATATCGCTGACTAAGAGGAATTTATGATTTTATTCACTTGCCCGAAACATAAATCGTGATTCTCGAGCACTATGCACGTTCCGGGGGGCGTAGCTCAGATGGTAGAGCGCTCGCTTAGCATGCGAGAGGTACCGGGATCGATACCCGGCGCCTCCAATTTTTTTTTCATCTTATGAGTAAACTTTTTCGCACACATTGTTCCATTCAACTGACACACCTTTAAAAACAATCGATTTTTTACCCATTAATGAATATTACAATTTTCAACGATACTCGCAAAGGATAAATAATTATCGAAAATTTCCTTCATAGTTTACAGCAACGTGATTTTCTAGATATCTAAAAGAGTTTTTTTTACCCGTAATTGATAAAAGTGTTCTGTGTCGTCTAGATGCTTTTTCATCCACAAAAATAAACGCCGAAGAGTCACGAAACAATATATATAATGTGATCAAAATTGGTTTCAAGTTGAACGAGGCTGTTGACAGTCTTTACACACTGACGGAGATGTAAATTACGAGATGATAACGATAATTAAAAGATGTCTCGATTCGGTGCAAATGTGCTCTGAAAAGCTTTTATCTCGCGTTTAAATGCACTCGTTCTTTCACATAGATTAATTCACGCGTGTACGTGAATCCCACGAGCATATGTATATCGAGTGTATTATTTTATTCTCAAACTGTTTGTCAGCGCTTTCGCGCATTTCTCAATGTCGCCCGATTGTCGAGACAACTGCATTTTATCCATGATTGCGTATTTTATTATCCAAGATATAAAAACGAGGAAATGTTGCGTCCGCGGGAAATTAAAGTGAGAGGAGAGCAACGAGAGTGCAAAGTTCGGGCAAACACCGATTTCGAACAATGATAACGCGTATCAAGGTGATGGAATTACCAATCACCGACCTCTCAAAACTGCGCGTGACATCAAAATGCTTCCAATTTTCTTCCCGAGAATAGACGTAAGGGTTTAATGTACATGTTTTTTTTTAGTTTGACCTTTTCAAATAAAAAAATATGTTTGGGTGGTACTTACGGTTAATAGCATTATTCAGTAAAAAGTAAATAAATAAAATGCGTTCTAATACTGTAACATATATTTTTCAAACAAGTAAATCAACAAATCATCAAGTTTTTAAATAAAAAATACAATTCAGGGTGCGTGCAACGATCTCGAAAAATATTTTTTTGTATCAGTCAAAATCTCACACTCAAAATTATTCCGTGAAAATTTAATAAATAAATCATCTCTTCTGCTTTGACATACATATATTTTTGATACGAAAAAATCAACAAATAATCTGGTTGATTTTACATCATGTATTATTAAATACTATTTCATGCTTTTGTGTCTTGAACTCACGTAAAAAGTAAATATTTAAGGTTGAATCTTCAAGGATCATCCAGACCTCGAGACCTCGAACGCAAACTCGATCTTTGCACTCGTGTGTACAAGCTGATAGGCCAAACAATTATCATCAATAATTAGGAGAAGCGACTGACGGATATTTTTAGTTGTCTCGTCGATATGAGCTTCATCGTCATTGTTATTCAAATTTTATCGTTTCAATACACTCTGAACAGTGTTATTTTGTTCAATTGTGTGTACTCATTTATTTTTCGAAGCTCAACGAATTCGAGTGTTCATAACTGCTAAATCCCTCCTAAAAATCTATTGGCCATCACACGCCACAACAAAATTTATTATTTTCGTTTGAGACGCGTGGAACGGCAATTGAACGTCCTGAGCAGTCGCAAAATAAACGAAACATCTGTAAATTCATCCGAAAGCTTTAAATCTCGTCCCTGCACCTTTGCTCCCTTAATTTACGGAGAATGGCTTCCTATGTAGTCTCTCACTCAATAAATTTTCTTTTCCTCGTTCGTTCTCCCTTTCTCCATTTGGCTTCGCTCTCGCTGAAAACCCATTGCGTATGTCAAGTCCAGGATTGTGTCCATGGACGAAAATTCTATAAAAGCATTTCTCCGTTAATTCGACACAAGAGTTCTCGAATCGATCGTGGTTAAAGACCTTGAAGCTTACAGATTGAAGCCTTCGGGACGCCGAAGATCTGATCTACGCACGGAAATGGGAATTTCCGCTCATCTCGCGTACGATAGACCAGGGCGAAAGAAGTATTTACGATTTCGAGAGTAATCGCCCCGAAAATATCCGAGGAGAGAAAAATAATGGACGTACGCATCAAGATCAATTGCAGGAAAACCGAAACGATGAGTCCGACTCGAGCATTCGTACCAGAACAATGTGAATTAAATATACATATTGTAGATCTGAACTGTATATCTACAAGTAAAACGAGGCTTATTAATATTTAAGTTCTTTTTAATGGGATACCAGCAATGTTTACCTAATAGCGCATTAGAGCTTCCAATAAAAAATGGAGCATCAGCAATAAAGATGAAATATTGAAATCCAATTTTGGGAAGTTAAAAAATAAGGAATAACTGGGTCAGAAAAATATTCGTTTGATATGATGCAGCTTGTGGTTGAAGAATTTCTTAATAATCCCAGCCTAAGCTAATAACTATAAACGTTCAATACAAGAAAAACAATTTTTATTGAATTCTTTTGAAAAATCACGCTAAACGAAAGTATACGATGGTAAATTTTGCGTTATACAGTGCGTATCTTAAGTACACATATATACCATGGAAGCGGGGGGAAAATTTACGAACCAGAGGGGGGACAAAGAGAAAAATCTCAAGACACGTCGCCCCTGCTCGAGCATAAAAAAGGAAGCGCGCGTATACGCCATTCTGTTGCTTCTTGAATGCGTCATAACAAGAGTTCCACATATAAGCTCTCGCACTTTATAGTAAAAGTGAAAAACACAACGGCCGAGTTTTGAGCTTGGATGGCACGCATTTGCCGCGAGCAACGTGCGTATGTGGACGAATTTGGGGTGTGAAGTAATGGCTTCCATATGTCAACAGTGTAATAAAGGGTGTCGGCCAGCCCAGGCGCCCATATGAAATTGCGCATCGCTTTTCGGTTTCGTAAATTTCTTCTTGCGTGATAATAATAACAAGAAGAAGAAGCAAAAAATAAGAACGAGAAGGAGGGAGAAGGAAAAAAAACCAAGTGGCTCGGACCTTTTTCGGCAGCCCTTATCGATCGTATTAGGGACCGGAAGGAATAAAAAAGAGAGGGGGAACACCGCTGACACAATAAAATAGAGGAAGAGAAGAAAAGTTGGTCATGAAAACAATGAAAAAAATACGGAGAAGTAGCTATAGGGCGACGTAATAGCTGAACGAAATTCTCGTAACGATGTTTACGATAACACTTCCTTCCCATTATCATTGTTTATTCGAGTTTTAGTATCAAGTCTCATTCATTTTATTCTCTCTCTATACCGTTAATGAGCAACGGGTAGAATTGTTCACTATTTTTTCATCAATTTTTATTAGATAAGATTAGATGTTAGATAATTGGCGCTCTGTACACATCGGGGAGAGCCGAAAAAAGTACTTTGCTGGAATTCGTTTGAAAGGAAAAAAGTAATTGAGCTTTGTAAGCTTTGAGATATATTTTTATAAAATTAATGAATTTGTATTGGATGATTTTTTTCAACATGAATAAACAATAAGTTACATCACCAAATTTAATGGCCTGTATTGAATAATAATGTTTTGCAACTACTTTTTCTATTGAATGTAAAATATGCAGATCCGTTCAATTGTAAGCATAATTTCGTTATCTCTATGTTGATTAATATTTCATAGATATTTATATTGTTTTAGTAAATTTATACAATTTTTCTGTACGATTTCGCTTAGATTATCTCATTATTTTCGTAGAAACATTGCTGTCTTCATTTATATTTTTTTCTTTCTAAATATACTTTATGATTATTGGTAACTGGTATTATGAAAAAGTTAATATTGTACTAGGTTAATGGGTTAACGAAAGTGTAACGTATAATATATAGGGGACGTCCTGTGGTGGATTCCCATAACCAAGTTGCGCTTCTTTCATCATTCCCTTTTTCGCATGCTGCGAGGGTATACTCCCCTCGGGCGAGGCCGACGAAATAAATAAATTGCATTTTATTCGTGTTTTCAACCTATCCATTTTTTTATTGACTCGCGCTAGAAAAACGTTCATAAAAAATCGTTAAGTTTTGTTATCTAACAGTCAAGAAGCATCGAATCAAGTTTTTTTAATACAGTCTAAATCATTTTTCGTTCGATGAAAACTCATTTTACAGACGTGACATGTAAGATTTATACTGAGATGAACTAATATTTTTTGTTCAATCGAGAGAATATTTTTATTGGTACATTTTTATGAGTTTATGTTTTTTGTCGATGTTTATTATTAGTTTCGAACTTTCGAAGACGCTAGGTACACGTTGTGGCGATTATTAAAAATCTTTGCAAGGTTCAAGAGTCTCCGAAACTTTTCATTTATGTGTATTATTGTAACAGGTACAAAGTCCTCTGTCCCTAATAGTGGGAAGGTGTATTTTATTTATGATCTTGAGGACAGGTCAGGTGCGTGAATTTTCCGATTTTCTTACAACAATAGACATCTCTCTTCCGGAAATTTTGTCAGAAATTTCGTCAGAAAGTATTATTTTTATTACTTCCAGTATTCCCCAAACGTACAGGAAAAAATGTCCATTATTTAGCGGTATTAGCCAATAAACTGCTCGTTGTTTCTCTTTGTCTAGAAAAAGGGGATGATGAAATACTCTTCCGCATTGCGTTAGCCAAAGATAAACTTATTGTTTATCGATACATTTGTAAAATTCATCGTTCCATACGATAGAAAAATTGCATTTGGATAAAGAAGAGTGGAATACTCGTTCTCGTCTCTCGATGCGAGATCGATCGACAAAAATCGTTTAATCGCTCTCGCGTTCTCGATCTCATTCTCATTTGTATTTTCACATTTTTTCGACTGTTTCTCACTTCTCTCCGCTATCTTCCTCCCTTATTATCCTCATTTTTGCACTTATTCTCTTGTTATTTGCGAGAGCTTTTATAATTCACGGTCGCTGCGAATTCAGATTAAAATATTTTCTATCGTGCGTTCTCGATCAATTTTTAATTTTTTCAATAAATAAAATCAATAGATTATATTTTTAATTTTTATGTAAAATCGAGATTGAGTCGATTTTCATACTTTCTAATAAAATTATGTATTCATTTGATAAATATGATAAAACTGAGAAATATGCATGCCTGTGAAAACCCTGAATTGTACAATTCAAACTAAACCTATAGTCCCTACGAAAAAAAAAATCCTGCATATTGTCCATAAAAAAAATTTTTAAATCACTTAAAAAAAACTGCAGGAAATGCTGGAAAATCCGAATTTATGTTGTCTAAATTTTTTCAGCTATTTCCCGTCCCCGATCGTGATACGCAAACAACTCTGAGATAAGCATTAGCTCTGAGTAAACGCATTGTGGCTCGAAAGCCTCCCTGAAGAAGTTTCACTCCAAAAAGAAGTAAAAAAAAGTCGTTACATAAATTTCGGGTATCTTATATGCAAACGTCGAACGGGCGAGATATACAACGACTTAAATCTTTGCGTACCAATTTCCCGCTGGCACGCAAACGCGAATGGAAGTGCATCTGTAGTGAGGATAAAGGAAAAAGCCTCGATCCGCGTTAGTCACGATTCATCGAGGCCCCTCGAGGTCGTAAATGGTCCCCGAGCCCTTCTTGTACGCGCACGCACACTAAGATATAGCCGTAACAATTTTTTACGCGATTACACGGTTGTGTACAGCACTCACGCACACGACGCTCTCAAGAGAGACCCGGAGAATTTTCCTCCAGAATAAAATAACGGAGAAAAAATAAATAAAATCCGCACTAAAACCAAAATCTACTTCAAGATATATTTGAAAAGGGAGCGGTAAGAACAGCGATGAGCATTTTCCTCGCCGAGTTCTGAGTTTTTTCGGTTTTTGTCACGGAGATATTCTTCATTCGAGCCGCAAATATACTCGCGCCCTCCAATTTACGAGTCGCCGTTGCGAATTTCTCGATGCAATGCTCAATTTGCGCCACTTGTGTGACTCTTGTGCACGTGTAAAGAGAAAAGCTATAAAAAATACAGCTCTTTCTTTTCATGTCGCGGGAATTGGCTTCGGTTTTGGTTCACTTGCACAGTCACGGAAATACCGAGGCGACGAGAAATTGTTTCGTGTGGTCCAAAGAAACCGCGTACAGTGTATGTTAACGGAGAAAAAATATCGAAAAACTTGAAGTGCTACGTGAAAATTAGAACATCTGCAATTTGCTCTTATTCCTTTATTACTATAGATAATTCAATCTGTTCGAGTTCGACTAAATGTAAGAATTAAAAGTTTTGAAAAAAATATTAATGTTTTTTTTTCCTTTTTTTTTCTTTTCTTTAATAAATAAAATTATTATAGGAAAAATTTGTTAGAATAAATGAATTAACAAAAACAACTCAAAAAACATTATTTTCTATTCGATCTCTGTCTGCGAATTCCCAATGGATAATGCAATCCAATCGACTATGATCGACGCTTTGATTCCAGGAAAACTAAGGGATATGAGGGAGCGTGAGAGAGAAAGAAAAAGAAATATCAGACAGAGTGACGGAACCCTTGTTCCAACATTCTGAGGCGACTCCATTTAACGTTGAACCCCTCCAACTCCCCGGGGAAGTAAAATTGACGATCCTTTGTTCCGTGACCTATATTCGGGGTGCACCAACCACGTGATCGTCTCCTCGCCCGGGTGACTCTGTTGCATTCGCACCCTCGTCGCATTGACGGAAAAAAAATGATGCGAAAAGTAGAAGGACAAATGCAACAGAGGAGTGCAACGAACTCTCTCCCATCTATATATAATAATGGACTTTTTTTTCTTTGTCTCGGAAATCACTGCACCGGAAAAGCAAAACATGGCAACTATATCCGCGACTAAAGTATCTATTTTTGATCAATTTTTTGAGCTCGAAACTTCTCACCAAATGACAAAGTGCCCTTCTTTTTACGCTTGACTTAGTTCTTAACGATTTATTTTTGCTTGTGAAATTTTACCTAAAGCGTGTCATTGTTTGTTCTCTTGTAGAAATTGCCGCAACTGAAAAAATAAAACCCTTTTTACCGGTTTTCAAAATTTTCCGCGATAGTGTACTATTGATTTTCTATGGTGAGCGCACACAAAATCTTGCAGTCTCGTGCTTTTTTATATGATTACGACCGTTTTCCTTTGTTGAAAATCGTACAATCTTTCATGAAACGTAATAAAAATCCTTCGGATCGTTCTTTTTCTTCCAGGTGTGGGCTTCTTTCTTTGTACTTCAGTTCCGGTTTTATTGCTCTCCTGGCATACTCGACTTCCAAACATTATCACGATTTGTGAAATAAGTATATAAGAACATTTTTGTGAAAACACTAGTAGAAAAAAAAGTTAACTGCGATTTCTAAAATACGAAATAATTTCTGTTTACGCATTAAAAACCAGAACTCAATTATTTTCTAACTTACGAGTATTTTTCAATAATAAATTTAAAAAAAAATCATCGAATGCAATTCAAAAAAATATAAACATGGAAATAAATTTAAATTATTGTTATTTATTAAAGATGCATTTATCAAAAATTCAAATATGTGACAAATATATTTTTATCTTTTCTTTAAAATATATATTGAATTAATAAAATTGAGGGATGAAAATAGTTTGAAAATCTGAAGGAAAAATCGTAATGTTAATTTTTCGTTGCAGGGACTGTACAGAGCAAATTCTCAGGACCACGTGTTGAGTAAGGGTCGCTCGTTTTGCCAACCCCTCGTTTTTTACGCTGCACTTTTTTCTACGCTCGATCCCGCGGTAGCTGAGATCGCATAATTCGACTCTACAAAATGCGTTACAATGCGTGAATGTATTTAGGCGCGGTATATGGACCGAAGAAAAAGCAAGAACACGAGGTAAACACGAGGTTACGTGCACGATAGAATGCACCCAATGGAATTTTCTCTATCCTATCGCATCGAGAAAATCTTTTCAACCCTTGCGCAACAGCGCGACTTTGTATGCCGCACAAAAAACTTTCCCAGCGATCGTCCCGAACACCGATCGCGATAAAGAAATTTATAAAGAAATTCATAAAAATTATATGATTTATCGCACACTATTAAATTTTCCATTCGGGACATGAAAAAAATATCGCCCGATCACAGAGATTGAACCTTTCAAGAATAGAAATTTTATACGACAAATCTTTGATGCAAAAATAATATTTAAATGCAATCATTTTTCATTTTCCGAATTAATCGCAAATTCAACACTGATGAAAAACATCCGAATAATTATTTAAAAGAAATGAAACATGGATTTTATTGTAATAAAACTTGTTAAACATTTTTTGTCAAATTCTTCATGCAGCCAATTCTGGACTCTCACGAGAAAACTTGTAACGTGAATATCAAACATTTCAAGATTTCCCACAAGCTTTTCAAGGAGACATTCCTCAGAGAGGAGAAAGATTGCTAGAAGGGTAAAAAACTTGAGAAAATTTGAGGATGGAGTGCGCGATTGTAAAGTCGTGTTGGGAATTATCATACCATCGCTTTGTTGGACTTTCGCCCGTTCTTGAAAACAAGGAAGCTCGCAGCTAAGTCTCTAATATTCTCTGTCAGAGATTAATCTTCGAAATAAACATATAAATTCTAATGCGAGAACAAGGAAGAAAATAATATGTGAAAAAGATCACGCAATATCTTATTTGATTCTCTGCAGACTTGTGTACACAAAAGTTTATAAATAGATGAAATCTCATTAAATCGAGCCAGCGTCAAGAAATATACATGTGCGCGAACATGTGAATATATACGCTCTGTACCCAATAATTTGCATAGCGATCGTGATCCGGGCTTCAAAATGTAAATCTCCAACACATAGGACGATCCAGGTCAAATCGACCTTTCGATCGAGTTGCGATTATTTCATACCTGGAATTTTTGTCAAACGTTTTCTCACGATCTTTTGTTTATTTAAAACAAGATATCTTCATCCTAGTACGATGATAATAGTTATTAATTATTTATTTAAGATATATTGTATGTATAATATATGTTATAACTATACATACATATAAATAAATAAATTACAATAAGTGATAAATTACATTTGATGACAGAAAATAAAAATTAAATACAGAAATCTAAAATAAATGTAAATAACTCAACTACTAGGTATAGGTCTGATGACATGTGCAATTCGATATGCTTTTTTCTCCGTTCAAAATGCGAAAATTTTTATACGAATGTAACTAGTATATTTATCAACGTCAGAAGAAATCTTATTTTTTCAAAAGTAGTGGGGAATGTCAATTCCATCTTTCAACGAATATTGATAAGTATAGGTGAGGAAAAGTGAAAAATGATTGTACCCTGGATTTTTCTAAAAAAATGGCTATTATATTTTTAACGTGTATATATAGATTTTTTTATGAACCACCGAGCAATTTTGGAGCTCAAAAATAAGGCAATGGGCGAGCGAGCATACAACGACGATGAAAGGAAAACGGAGGGGAAACTCAAACGAACACAAAGCCCATTATTTCGACAGCTCGTTAATTTTTTTCGTTTCCGTCTCTCTCTCTCTCTCTCTCTCTCTGAAATTTCTTATTTTTCTGTATATGTAATTTTTCATTCCGCTAACGATATAATAGTACCAATTTCCCTAACAAATTTTCAAAATCGTATACGTGCACATCATCATTAAGAAATAGCACTGCATTCATTTTTCCAATTTATTTATTGTAAAAAGAGAAAAAAATTGAAAATCTTATTTATTTTTACACTTACTTCGATTAACTCTTGAAAAAAACACTCTATATAGATAATGCAAAATTTATTACAGAAACCAACGCGCAATCAATCGAACTGTGAATTGAAAATTGGTTTCTCATTTTCAAATTTGGAGTCTCTACCTACTCTGTCATATTTTTTTAAAAAAGACGATGTTTTTCATCATTTATTTATTCCTTGAATAATTTAACTGCAAAGTTTCGCGCGTAGGCAGATTATTACCGACGACAAGTTATTTTCTTTTCCGACGATTCGTGGTTCTCGTGCCAATTACGACAGACGCGGTGTCTCCGATCGAAGAATAAGAATAAGAAGGAGAATGAGAATAAGAAGAGTGTGGAGAGCCAAGTGCACGTGGAAGCATTGACGATCTTACTCGCGATGCAGATGTTCGAGTGCATACAGACGCAGGATGTGCACACACATCTAAATTCCTGCGTGTATATTAATAGGCTGACGTCACTGGCCTCGATATGACCGATATAATTATCTCGCGCTCGAAGCATCGCCGATTCATCACAAAAAGCGAGCAAACTGGCATATTTCCTTCAAAATAAAATATTGGAAGTCGATTTTCTATGAATCAGAGGCAAGTTTGAATCAATTTTGAAATAAATCACCGTCAAGTAATGTGGACGCGCCTTTTTTTCTTCTATCATTTTTCTTTATTCTTTGTGCGTCAGTGTCTTCATTCTCGATCTTTTCGTTTAAATTGTTCGATGACACACACCAGCTGGGAGGAAAACAAAAAAAAAAATTTCTACTGAGTTTTTGAGATCGTGGGCTCAGCTGAGATCGATATCGCGTGTCTCCCACCCGGATCGCCCTTGACGTTCACGTATTATGTGCTTCTCTATACTCTCGAAGTGCCAATTACGCGCGGAGATGAGGTTACGCAACGCGAGACCGACAGCTCGCTTGATTTTTCTATACGCAACCACATCTCTTCGGTTACGAATAAACTGAGGATTAAACAATTATGAATAATAGAGTCCATAAAGGCAGAAATAATCCTACTTAAAACTTCTCCATACACACTTAAATTCAGACAATGCTTTATTGATATATCAAAATGAATAGTTCATAAGGACACATCAGAAATAATCCTATTTTCAACTTCTCCAATATATATTCAAATCTATAAGTATAATACTTTGACGATATGTTACAAATGGAAAGTGCATAAAAAGTGTTCAACAATCATGTGTTATACTCTTTATTTTCAGTTGACATTTTTTTAGAATGTAAATACCTGATAATAACACACACAAATATTTTGTTAAATATTTCTACTCTTACCAGACACTAAAAAATATTTTTCCCCAATGGTTAGTTGCGAATTTATGACAATAATATTTTATTCTGAAGTGACAAGGTTTTTTTAATAGGACAAATGGTCTATAAATTTAGGGGATTTGAATCTTCGCAGAGATGTATATTTTATTTGCGAAGATTTTTATTTCAATATATAGGAGTTTTTGATTTTTTTTTTTTTTCAAGTCAAGAGATTCGTTCATTCACAGCGATTGGTTCTTATTTTTAAATATCAGAGGTTTATTAAATTTTAACTAAATGATTTAATACACAAATAAATTTGAGTGGACTCGCACCTTCTCAGAGGCGTATATTTGTTCGGCCGATCTCTTTGTTAGACTCGAGCTGGCACCAGGCGGTCTGCAAGAACCGTTCTCGTCGCGCGTCGAGTTTTCTGCCTCTCGGTGTCGTAGGATTTTCTTTGCGGCTGCCAAATGCATTAATCGTGGACGAAGCAGAGCTAAACGAAAAGTCGCGCGTATGCAATTCCGTGCGGGACAAACCTAGAGGAAGGGAGAGAAGAGATTTCCCCTAACGACAGTACTGACCTGCTGACATACACGACTCGACGCTTCTATTTCCATAGATCCGAGAGCATCCACCGGCCGGCACAAAAGCTCCCGTCGCAAACCCGCCGATTTGCCATTTTCGGTCCTCGTGACACGCGACACACAGATAAACGGCTACGGGAAGGGGAAATCAGAGAAAAACAAGACCCGGAGAGATGAGATCACCTCGGACACTCTCTCTCCCTCTCTCTTTCTTTTTCTTGCGATCGTCAGCTTCCTCGATTCGCAACTGGGACGATACCACCAGGTTAATTCAATTTGCGAAAATAAACGATTCCTTTCGAGTCTTTGATTGTTGTGTTACCAAGAATACCGAAAGACCGACAAAATGTTTTTTTAAATTCGTTAAATCTTTTTTTATTAAAAAAGTGTGCTATCAAAATACGTATTCGATTTCTCCTGGATATAGTTATTATTTAATAATAGAATTAATTTTCATTCTTGGATATATTTCTAAAAACGGAATTGGAATTCAAATAAAAAATTCAGTAAGAAAATACCTTGCTCGAAATAAGTTTTCTTTTATTACATATTTTGTTCTCGAGAAATGTTTTCTGATGAATCGCGAACATTTAAAATCACGTACTTGCGGCTAGATCGTAAATATTCATGTATTCACACGTAATATAATTTAGCAGACAGCATTTTTAAATTGTCCGTGAAATTGGGTTAAACGAGGCAATTTCTCGTTCTCTCTTTTTTTGCTCGTTTCTCTCGCTCGGGATTCTGAACTTCGTCAACCAGGCAGAAAAGAAACTTTTCGATCGGTAACGGTTCGTTAACTTCGGGCATTTTGCATTTGCGAGGGGAGGAAAAAATAAAGCGCGAAGATTATACACCGAGCCGGAAGTCGTTGAAACAAACACGAATCCCAACGCATCGAGAGTCGTAAAGTATGAAAATCATCGGATGAAATATGTTTTCTTCTTCTTCTTCTCAAATTGATTTTCTTCTGTGTCGATAAACGTCATTACGACTTTTTGAGGTTAAAGGAACGATTACGCAGATGTGGATTATTATACACAGGAACACCGAGCTTGATGTGTTCACGTTTGTTTTGCACGTGTATATGTGTATACATAAATGTGAAATATGTGCATCCTGGTAAAAGATCGTTCATGTATTTTTTTTTCTTTTTCACTCCTCTCGAACTCTAAACTTTCGCAAAGCAAGTACTTTCACTCGTTTATTTTACATTCAATTGCATATTCTTAATTTCCCACGCATACAGGAATCTTTCTTTAATTTACTCAAGTGCGCACATTAGAGAAAATATATGATGTAAAAAATATTTTGTACGTATAATTGTATGAGTATACAAAGAAAGTTGTTTTTCTCACAAGTGAAATGATAACATAGAGCCAAAAATAAATGAAAATAACTTCAGAATTTTCCTAACTTCACCCTAACTTCAGAATTTTCCTACGTTTTTAGTTGAAGGCCTCAATCTTTTTTATACCAATGATTTTCTCGTAGGAATCGAACTATACATATATAGAATTCACGCCTTGACAGTTATAATTTTTGATTTTTCAAGATTTTATTTCCAAAGTTCCGAGAGGTTGACAATTTCTTTGTGTAAAATTTAGTAGGAATATTTACAGAATGATTCTCGACACATCATAATTATACACATATAGATTTTTTTGAGTTTTATTATACCTCGAGATATCATTTTTATACGAGTAATTTTGTCCCAGTACCCGAACCGTTAACACTTCAGCTGGAATATTTTTCTAGCTCCTAACGTGTCTCATATTTTTCCACGAGTCTATAAAAATTATAATGAAACTTCACAAATTATTAAAGTGTTAAATTCGTTCAATATCGTTACAGAAATTCTTATCATGCCACTTCGTTTTTGAAATTTAAATACGGCAAAGATACGACGAAGAGCCGAAAAAAAAATTATTTTCAGTATAATTTACATTTTTATCTCAAATAACTTACTTTCCATTTTTCTAATATGTACAAACGATGATATCTTGTACTTTTTGATAAAATAGTAATGGAGGACTTTTCTACAAAAATAGATTCTTTTTGTAATCCATACATGCAGACAATCGCACGTTTTGAAATTTTTTACTAATTCCACAGCAGGCCATGAAAAACAAAAAAATAAAAGTATAATTCTGAAATTCATCGTGTATTCTTGACGTAGACGAAAAATAAATTGTCATTGCGCAAAATATGATTGGAAAAAGATCATCAATTTTTTCAAAGCGTAGAAAACGTGATCGGTTCCCGAGAGTCTGGTAAGTCCGATTATCATAAAAATTTATCGAAACGTCTCTTTGACACATCAGATCAAAATGAAAGGAAGGATAAATAAGATCGTCGCGTATTTTTTTTCTTTCCTTTGTCCCGCGTTATATGTCGATATTTGACAGTTTTGACAATTTTCGTATCAATTCTGCGATAAACTCGGTGTATAACCTTACCAAAAAAACAAGCAACATTGCGCTTTATCGAAAATTCAAGTAATAATTCGAGTATCATCGTATATAGTTAGGGAAAAAAACGAATTTACGAGATTGAAAAGTCTGTTCGGGAGCTTGCTAGAAAATAATCGATTGCGTGCACCAAGGCACGTTGACACTGTAAAATTCCCATCGATCGAGATCAATCGTTCATCATTGATGAATCTACCATCAATAAAAATTCCAACGAACTCGAGGTTTGTTTTTCTTCCATTTGCCTTTTTATTCTTCTCTTTAACATTTATATTTTTATATTATTGACGGGAGCGCTTTATCGCCGATAATTTTATCGTTTCCTTCGAACAATCGAGTCAAAAGTAACGCTATCTTAGTGTGATATAAATCGTACGCGGCGTAACCGTGTTTACTCCGGAATCCATTAATCACGTGTGAAAAATATATTTTTCAAGCACGTTGAAAAAGAAAAAAAAACATGAAAATAATGAGCGAACTCCCCTTATCTGATCACGCATAGGAAGAGACACTTATTTTTTATTTTCAAATTCCTTCTCAAACACGCAGGCAAATATCTGCTTCTATTTACGGATCGGCAGCTATCCTGGCCCTGCTTTGGATCACGGACTGGAAACTTGTGTGCAAACACATACCGTTTTATGGAAGCAAATACGAACGCGATCGAAAATACTGATGCCTGTTCGAAAAATTGACTGATGGAGCATTCATGAAACTTCAATACGAAGCAAATTTTTTTTTTGACAAATTTGTGTCTCTCCGAAACATTTCATACGCGAAGTCAGCGAAAAATATATTTATATAAAAACTTTGATGTTAACAAATAAATTCGTCGCGTAATGGATTGTCTTTGAAAGACTTTTTGTGGAAATGTAGACGAAAATATATAAAAATTAATTTGCATTTTATCAGGCCTCTCGTCATATACGTATATACAATTGTTTAAATAAATTTTGTTATTCGTGAAAAACATATAATTCTTACTTCATAATTACCTAACGATGTGGTTTCTCATCAAATCAAGGAAATGAAGAAAAAAAAATAATTCGCCCGAACAGGGACTCGAACCCTGGACCCTCAGATTAAAAGTCTGATGCTCTACCGACTGAGCTATCCGGGCGATTGGGAAAGAATTCTTAATACCTCTTTTTCCATAATTGCAAATAAAATGATATACAAATTTGTTCAATAAGTTTTTTTACCATCGGATTCAAGTAGTAATATTTATGAATTTTGTTTCTTGTGTACTTTCTATAAATTTATGATGTGAACGTTTTTATGTAAATAACGGCTTATTTTTTTATGTAAATATAAATTAACGTTAATCTATATTGGTTAAAATTTAAAATACTGTTTTTCGATAACAAAAATCTATGTCGTAAAAAGTTGATCCTTTCAAATTATAGATTTAATAATTTAGAGTACGTTTTCCTTAAGAGATCAATTGAAATCATTTGTAATAAGTCAATTTCGAAATGATCCATGTTTCTTCGGCTATAATTAATTATATACGATTCTTCGGTTCTCGATCCGGAAACAATATGAAAAAATTTCTGAAACTCGATCGAGCCAATTAGAAACGAAATACGAAGTGTTGTTGTAAAAATGAATTATTCACATAAATTGATCATCGTCACGAAGTAAAAGTCTATTATTAAAAATGAAAATTAACGTTAAAGGCTCTCGAGCTATTTTCCCTCGAAAGGTTAGGGTTGAAGTAAGAAAAAATAAATGGACTAAATCGACTCGGTTTCGTGCAACGAAACCCCAAATGTACATATGTTCATTTATATGAGGCGATGACCGGAAAAACACGCACGTGAAAAAATGATTCTGTAAAAAAAAATAACGATTCAACCAACACGCGACGAGCGTATCAACCTTTGTATATTTATTGAACAATTATTATCCATTATTCGTAGCATATACATAAGTGATGATTCAAATCTGACTAATATTTGCTTAGGCAAACTTTGAATTGTCAATTCACCTTTTATATATTCTTGTCACATTGGCGCGTGAACAATCAAAATCACAATTCAAATGATCCCAAAAGAGATTCGTGCATATTTTGTTTCATTTTAAAAAAAGGTAATTGTTATATTTGATCGATGAAAAAAAATTTTAAAAATGATTAACGATCAATAAAGGTAATTTCGATGTGAAATTATAGGCTGATTAGTTCGAGACGAAATTCGAGCTGAGTTTGTCATCCTGGTGCATGAACAATTAAAAATTTTCAATCGATTGATTTTTCGTCAATTTCTCATTCCTTTTCAAAAGCATCAACAAATAAATATATTACAATTTTGGATTTAATATGACTAACAGTCGAAATGTATCCCGGTCGAGGAAAAATAGTAAAAAATGATTAACGAGGAAAGGAAAGTTCGATGTAAAACGAGGCTGAACAGTTCGTGGCGAAGTTCGAGCTCAGGGATTAAAAACTCCGGTCGATGGCTCCCGTTTTCGTTACGCAATCGTAAATAAAGAAGAAAAACGGCGAATGTAAAAAAGCGGAGCGCGTTTATCCATAGTTACGTAACCCGCGTCTGTAATTTAGAAGAAAACACTCTGGAAATGATTCAAGGACGGAAAGTTGTTTCATATTGCCCCGAGCACTCCTCTCAGCGAACGAATATTATATGTACCTATAGATGATGAACGCGCGTATAGGAATTAAAATACAGAGAAAAGAAAGAAAGAAAATTCGTGTCACGGTGGTAATTAATATTCGGATTTGAGAAGACACGTACAATAACAATATATAATCGTTCGATCATGATTATTATCGATTCGGCGAGATTATAGCAACGAGAAGCTTCGAATCTTCTGCGAACCGTTCATGCATATTTAAGAGGCGTAACATATTAATGATTCCCGTGGGCACACACAAAATGTTGACACTTACAGACTTGTGTGCGTGTATCATAGCACCGACGGCGATGTTTACCCAAAATTCGTGATAAATATTGACCTATCGTGTCGATCAATGTGTCATGAATAAAGTTTGAATACTCTTCCATCCTTCATGGACATAATCGAAAATGGATAAAAAAGAGGCTGATCGTTAATTAAGAAATATAATACAAATTTATGAACATATTCATCCAAAATCCAAAAGAGTTTGTAAATTAGAATAAAGCATAGTAAGAGTTTATAATCTTTCAATTAAAAAATGTACCTAATTGAAATTCATTAGGAAGAAAAGATTTATTTTTGATAATACAGGTATGAAATTTATTCTCAATAACGACACAATTTTTAGTTCTTATTCGTCGTTTCGTCTCTTTAGTTCTCGTTCTTTCTTCAATTCGTTAGAAGTCACTCACCCGCGTTCTTTCCGACTCAGGAACGTAACAAAAGCAACGAAAGGCTTATGCCGCGTTCTCACGCAAAGTATCGTACTAATTATAAATGCTTCACCCTCGTTTAAGTAAGAAGAAGGGAGGATGAAAAGAAAAACCGAGAGAGAGAGTGAGAGAGAGAGAGATGAGAGGAGCTTGAAAGGAGAAGTTAAAAAAAGAGGATGAAAACATGCAGAAGCCACAAGTGTACATACGTGTGTCTTAGTTTCTTCGAGTTCTATATACGAAGGGTTGCCATCCAGCTGCAGACCGCGCGGCAAGTTCTCTGACAACAAGATTCTTGAACCTCGTCCAAGACGGTTCTGAGACTTCCCCATGTGTCAAGACCCCGATATTAGAAGCCGAAGAGCGAGAGAGAGAGAAAGAAAGAAAGAAAAACGAAAAGGGAAGAGGAACGTGAATGGTAAGTGGGAACATACGAGGACCTCAACAATTTTTTTTCATCGCGTGTCACACTGTCGGATGACATGAGAAATCGTCATGAGAGCATCTTTCGTGTGTTACGAGGGAAAAAAAGGGAAAATGATTCGGCAGATGGGCGAGAAAAACGAAAACAGACGGAAATGTCGGAAAAAAAGTTTTACGGAAAAATTAGAAGAGCCTAATTATAAAATGGAAAAAGAGTCAAGCATACTGACGTCATACTTCATCGGAAAAATAACATAATAAAATCACTTTTTTCCCCGTTGTGGCCGGAACGACGAAAACAAAATTCATTTTTGACGTAGGTCAATTATCGAACGTCATTCTCGGCGTGGGTTTCAATTTCACGGGGTTAGCGATTCACCGTCCCGATATTCGATCCCTTTTTTATTTTCACTCTTCACTTTTCATCGGCGTACATTCCCAATGACGTTCGAGATAAGAGTAAAAGTGATTAGCGAGCGAAAAATGATCACAATGGAGCAAACTTGAAAATACTTTTTCAGCGAAAGTTCAACTTTTTTATTTCTAATACTGTATGTACATATAGATTGGAAATATATTTAAATTTTGCAACATAAAACACACTAAAAATGTCGTTCCTTATTTTCATTTTCAACGAAAAATCAGTTACTAAAAAAAATTGTCAGCTCTCGAAAAATTACGGAACACGAAAAATAAATGTCATTAAGGAAAACAAGACTCAATAAGCGAGATTCTTTTTGGTTTTCATTGAAAAAAATTTCATACCGACTTATGTGTACAGCGTAAACAAAAAGGGGAGAAAAGAGCTCCGGGAGTGCGAATAACGTGATCCATAGCACGTAAGCAACCGCACGCATTATCATAGACGATTGACTCATTAATTAATAATACGTTCTCCTTCTTTTCTCGCGAATGCCTCGAAACATCTTAATCACCGGAATGCATACGTGCTCGTGAACATGCACCGAACGCATTGTCCAATTAATTCATTGCACAATTTTAGAATAAAAGGCTTGCGATGCTGTCTCTTTTGGATTTTCGCCAGCACACTCGGAAATCCACTTCCAACCCCGAAGGTTCCTTAAGAGGAGGGCTTGCAGCCCTTAATACCCTCGGCCTGGCTAGCTCAGTCGGTAGAGCATGAGACTCTTAATCTCAGGGTCGTGGGTTCGAGCCCCACGTCGGGCGTTTTTTTTTTCATCTTTTTTTTCTGATTAAATTGTCATCGTGTTTATTCTCATTATCTCTCATCATTATTCGTATTATTACCATTGTTCTCAAAATTCCAACGACGTGTGTAATTTCCTACGTGAGCGTGTGCTGTTTTTTTCACGAATGTGCGATTCAGCAACGATGACTCGGTGCCAGAGTTATTCGGACTGTGCGACTTCCCATTAGCAGAGATAACGATAAAAAATGATTCAAGCATCGAAGCACGTTTTTTTAGCTCTTTAGAGAATCAAGTGTAAAGAATTTAAATATATCAAGGTGAAATTATTTTCGTTCTGTATCCTACATTTGTCAATTGCCCATATTTGAATGTATAGATAAAAAACAAAAATTCTGAGTAAACGATCGATTTACTTTTGACTTGTTAGTTTTACTTCTCTCAAGGGAATGAAAATAATTACCTGTTTTCAAGAAAACAATGTAAAGAGAGAAACGATTAAAGTAATTACAACCGTATATTTTTGTTGTCAAACTTCGGAATCGATGAACTCTGCGGGTGGACGAACTTTCGAGGACACTCTATTACGCACTATTAATAATTACTTATGAATACAACTTGCATAATAATAACTCCAAATAAGGGCATTGATGGTGATTGTTAAATAGTAGATAAAGTTTTACAATTTTCTCACATTTTCTCGGGCACTTCTATTGTTACATACTTCGCCCCAAGGTCTCGACTTTCGTGGGGAATCGGTGCTCTCGATTCAATAATTAATTGACGCGATAACGTGAGCCGAATACAATTAGGAAGACGCTTAATTGACCAATTTATCATACGCGACGATAACGAGGAGCAAGCGTCTAAGAGGATTTACCGCGCGTATACATAGACAATAATACGTATGAGCGTGTGTATAATAATCGAGCGTGAATGTCTGCGTTATCCCTCGATTTGTTCCTTCTCATTGTCTCTCATCTACTTCGAGGTATTGCGGTAAACATGTTTACGACCAATTAAATTCGTGACGAAAAGTCTATATCTGTATTTGACAGAAGACACTTTGCGAAATCCGAAATCATTCCCCGCTCGCTTATCGGAGACGAGAACGCGCCCGTACGTTCGAGAGATGGAAAACAAATGGTTTCGAGGAGAATAAAAAAATACCCGAATTCAAAGAACACACGTAACGAGAATCCATTTAAAAAATCTTAACTCAGGACACGTTTTTGATTAATTTTAATGAAACGTAACGCGAAAAGATAAAATTTAATTTGAAAAATGAACTGCGGTCCCTTGAATTAAGTTTCTCGTGAGAATTTTCATTAAACATGAAAACTTGAGTAAAAGTTCATTTTCCGTGCAGTTTAAATGCGCGAGCTCTTCTAATTTAATACTTTTTGTACCAATTAAAAAAAGTCGTTAACGAAACTCAATAATGATCGACCATAAAATAAAATTGAGTTGAGTAAAAAAAAACTATAGTGATTATCCCAGAAAATTGAAAATGCAGGATTACCGAAGTTTTTTTTTTCAATTCTTTCATCGGGTGTGCATCCGGTGCTCCGTTAGGTATTTGACTTCGCGGCGGCCTCTGTGCCGTTGCAGAGAGACTTTGTTCCGAGAACGCGGGATCCGACCGCGTGTCAATGTACACTTATACGGACGTGGATAAAAGTATGCCTGAGCTCTAATGTGCAGAATAGAAAGACCGAGGTGCCAGGTGTTTCGACCAGTTTATTTTCGTTTGTGCAGTTTAACTCGCTCGGGCGAGTGTAGCCATCGAGATCCTGCACTGTATTTTTAGTCCGGTACACACACGGCATGCACTTCCACCACCGCTGCGTTTCGACACAGCCAGAAATAAAATGTTTATCGAATTCGAGCCACCTTACGGTGGCGTGTTCACATTCACGCTTTTTTCCAAATATCTATCATGATGAAGAAATTTTCTTAACATATACATATATCATCTTCGTTAGTAGTATTCAATTAGTTTCCATCGTCAAGTTTATTCTTGTGCCTACTAACATGTTTTCATAGTAAAAACGAATATAAGATTTCAATAAAATATTCCAGAATGTTATTTTTTTCGAAATTTTTCTTCTCTTATTTACCGAGTTATTGATCAAGAAAAACATGTTTTCTGGGTCAATATACCAACTACGCACCTCGCGTATAAGAAAGCTTTTTGTTATTTAACTACTCAAAGGCAATGATGAAAATGTCGAAAAAATTATTTCGTAATTATTTGAAATCTAAAAACATTTTGTTGCCAAGTCTGATGAAAGTTCCATTATTTTTTAATTCCCTCTGTGTTTTATACGATGAATTCTCCCATTATTCTGTTGTATCGAAAGCCCTTAACATTTTCAACAGTTTCCTTAGCTCCTCTCTTATGAATGCTGAACTTGTTTCCAATATTTTTTTCTGCGTTTGGTTCTCCCGAATTTATCTCTTTAGCGAGAGCTTTTGAAAAGAGCCTTGAAAAAATATACCTCAAAGAAAAATGGGAGAAAACGTTTCTTTTGTTGGAAATTGTTTGCTCGAGGCTCAGGCGCTCAATTTTTTGTAGCCCACGCGACGAGTTCGTGACAAATTCGGCACCCATACATACACATATATATTCGAGACTCGTGCCTACATTATCAATAATTTGTACATTAATAGGGAGAATAAATCTTTTCTACATATATTCATAGTATTATATATAAAAGTCGATTTCAGACTCCGAAAATGCGAATAAAAATGAAGATTTCTATTTTTTGATAATCGAGGTTAAGTAATGAATTTTTTCTTCAATCCGTCAAAGCCGAAATTTTCCAAATTTCAAATCTTTTTAAAATATATTCGCTTTGTTGAAACATTCATCAAATACTTGAGAGAAAAAAATGAAAGAAGCGTTGAGAAATAACGAGGTTATAATCCATGACAATTAAGGTACACAGTCGTTGCCAAGAAAAATGAAGAGACTCAAGGAAACTGTAACGGGTTATCGACTTTTTTTATTCACTCGCGGAATTGATTCTTATACCAACACCCTCGCTAAGCCTTGAAGCTTCCGTTGCGATGATTCATTTTACACGAAAAATGATGACCTCGAAAAATTATTTTCTCGCTTTTTCGAAACACTAAAAATCCTAAACCCATAAGAAATTTATCAAGATCTTGTAACCCGTGAGCTCGTCTAACGTCATCCTCAATTTTATATCCAGTACAAATACGGATTGATTGATCAAAAAAGAAAGAAATATATATGAATGAAACCCGTTGATATTTTGTGGAATTGATGATAGAAGTAATGAATCTCTATTTTATTTTTATCCAAAACCATGAAAATTATAAATTTCAACGCAAACCGCGATTATTTTTTCGAACGAGAAAAGTTAGCGAAAAATAACCGAGAAGATGAAAGGATGTGCATGATAATATCGAACGTTCTCACCTGAACGCGTGAAAATTTCGATAATTTTTTTTCCACACACGATATGCATTCTCGTGTTTTCTCAATCTAGCAAAAAAAGACGAGAGAAAGAAACGATATCACGTGAGTAGCACGCGATGTTCACGTCAAAGCGAGTTGTGAGACGAGAGAAGGCACGTGTGCTGTATATTCTTGACCCTCAAATACTCATCGCGGCATTTGGTTGTATGTATCTTCCGTGTGCATATGGCTCATTCGGCAATTCTACGATGAGAGAACGCCTTTTCTAAGCGTACACCAATTTGCGCGCGCATCATGCATCGATTGCAAACAAATGTTCAATTGAACCGACTCTCGAATCGAGAGACGCTCGAGCTGCTCCAACTTTTGCGAATATATACGTATATGTTATATTCTTCTCAGGCTCTGAACTATGCAAATATCGAAATAAATACCTACTGTCACCGCGTACACATACATATGTCAAATGTGCATGCGAATCGTCAATTTTTCTATCCTTATATTTTATTTCAACGATGGTAAATGAGAAACTATTTCATTTGTAATAGTTGATAGTAAATGAATATTAAATAATGCTATTCTTGCATTGTATTATTTTTAATATTTAGTGCGAAAGGTTCCCTGGTTATTTTTTAAAAAGAAAACAAATTAAGCAGAATCTTTCCGGAATAAAGGTGAATTATGGGATTATTCTAATGTGACGAGAAATCGTTTTGCACAGCAAGTTCGATCTTACAAGCGAATGAACAGAGTGACAAAAAATGTCATAAGAGCTCAATCGGACAATTATAGTAATCGTTTTAGCACGTCGAACAGAAGCTTGGTTCTCATACGAATCTCTCGCAATTTCATTCCATCTTGTATTATCTTCTCAAATATAAAATGGGATATCAAAAGATTCACACGCGATAAAAGTCAAATGACCTTTGCATATTGCGATAGTTTTCATATTATATTTGAGTAGACAATAAAAAAATATAAAAAATTAAACAAATGTGCCAAATCGTAATTAAATAAATAGTCTCAGAAAATTAGTAAAAAATGATCATGCAATGAACTTTTGGTAAACTAATTGCGTAAAACTAGTAAACAAAAAAAATCGAACACAGATGTGGAATTTTATCTAACGTTATGGGAAATGACAGGTTAATGAGCATAAAGCTTGGCAATTGAAAAGAGCTACGATAATCGTATACAGCAGAATTGCTCATATATGTATGTTGACTCCTTATTCGATGTAATTAAGCATAATTACCAAGTGGATATTTGCGGAGCTTTTCTACGCCCTCGGTGTAGTGTAATTAATCTTCGAATAATCGTGATTATGCAAGCGCGGCTTGAGTGCGATCCGAAACGGATAAATGTATCTCGCGAGAATTTTCGCGTTCATACGATAAAATGAAAAGAGAAGTAAATATGGAAAAAAGAATATATATATATATATATGTATAGACCAAAAATAAGAAAGAAATGAAAAAAGAGGAAGATAGCGAAATAAATTTATGTGAATCCACAACGTACACGCGATCGCGGTGCATATGAAATTGGCTCGAGGCAAATAATGGTCATTACACTTAACTATAAACCGAGCTTAATGCACGATCAAGATTAAGAGCGCTACTTCCTGTTTATTCAAGTACCTACAAAGTATTGAGTGCGACTATCGTTTCCACAGGACATTCCGTGCCTTCGGGGCAAACAATATGGAATATTGTAACACAATATCCAATTTCACACTAAGATATTGGCCTGATCAAATATGAACAAAAGAAAATAGATTGTTTTACTGTATTTTTTGTGACTACAAAAAAAATATTCCTGAATTAAAACGATAGATAACAAATTTCGAATAACTTAGACACTATTTCATTCCCTCCAATCTTTATCATTGTAGTAAGTTCATTTCACTTTTATTATCGATGTAGAAAAAAAAATTACTTATACTCTTCGTGAGAGAGACATTCATGTCGATTAAACGGTTCGGAATAATTTAATGGAAGAGACTCTTCCTCGATTTCTCAGAAAGTCAGCAATAAATTTTATCGAGCCCGTATGGAAAATCGCGAGCGAGTGTTCGAGCTTTATCTAGACTTCGCTAAAGTTTTTATCTTCAATTAGCTGCACGTGTAGAGTCTTCCTATATATACGTAAGACACTCGACGTGTTTTTACATTGTAGCTAAAGTTCAATCGAAGTTTGCACAAACGTTAGTTTGTCACTGGTAAACTGTTAAATGAAAGTTTTGGTGATAAAGCACACACACGTGGCAATCTTGGACATATATACACCGTTATCACATAATAGTCTCTCAATACAAAAAATACTATTTTGTTTTTATTTTCCTATCTATATATAATTTTCCATGTCTGAACTGAAGAATATTTTTTCATTCGGTAAAAAGTGAAGAAATAAAAATTGAATAAATGGATGAGATGTATAAAAAAAACAAAGGTTTACTTATGAGCTAGACATTCGTTCAGTAATCCGACTTATTGAGAGCATATTTGAAAAATATTTGTATGATAATAGTGGTGAAGTATTTCTACCAATTAAAAAAGTGTTCAAGCTTCAAAAATTTCTTTCTCCACGCAGAATGATAAAAAAATTAAGATTAAGTGTCTTGCCGAATTGATGTGCACGGTCTAATATTCGTGCGTACGTATTTCAGGAATGCAAGGACATCTCGTCCCTCTCCTAACCATAAAAAAAATAAATTGTTTTTTTTTCTGTCCTCGCTTTTGTTATTTTATTTGTTAAATTTAATCTCCGTTTGATAACGAGTTCTAATCTACAGTCAGATTAATCCGCCTGCTGAGCTCTTAACAAAATAGAGAAAAGAGATTCGGTACAACTATTTATAAAGCGATCGAAAGAGCGAAAAGAATTGTGCTCTCAATATTGGTTCTGCCTATCGTTAATGCGATTCTCTTGGATGACAAAAACGAGTCCATCGTTCTTGTATAAAAACAACGAGATAATACGCGCTCGACCCAATGGCTTTCAATTTTTTAATTGTTCTTTAAATTTTTCTATTTGTTTACTCTCCACAATCGTCTCTTCCATAATTATGTTCGATACACGAGGCCTATTTAACGCGATTCCGTAAATAGAATGGCGAGGAGCGAGAGAGAGCAAATAAGAAGTTGATAATTAAAAGAAAAAAGAAGAAAATCTGTGTGGGTGTATTGTGTATCTATTTTTTCTCGAGGTAGCATTCCGCCTCTGCTCCCTCTTACGTTCCTCTTTTTATATAATAAAATACAACTGACCTTTGATACTTTGCACATTTCGTGCGTATGCCGCTTGACGAATCATGTGGGACGTAAAATAATGGCTCGATAAGCGAAAGAATAATAAAAGGCGCGAGAGAAAACTGGCCGATCACCTCTTTTCCATCTTTCGTCCTCTGCATCGAAAATATCCACGAGCTATATTTTGCTCCAAAAGATCTGTCAAATGATGCATTTTGTCACGGAAATAATATAATTCGCGCGGATTCCAGATTTTTTTCTTCGGCACGAACTTTGCGCAAAGTTGATATAGTTGGGGGACAAACATTCTCAATCTTTTTCACGATTTAAAACGCTATCGCTATTTGCCTGTAATAAAAATTTCTCGACACAAGCGCATCCAGATTTCGACGTCCGTTACAAATGCGTCAATTGATTTCTTTATCGTTCTCTCTCACTAATATACTTCCCGGCATTCTCATTCCTGGCTCTGATACGGCGGTACTTTAAATTTTATCGTTCAACGCGCCATGGCGACTGCGTATCGTAGCCCGTCTTATTTTTCGAGCTAGATAGATAAGAGGATGGTCCATCGAGGTCGATGCAGTTGGTAAATAATGGCTCGACCGCGCAGAGACGAGACAACTAGCGAGCTTGACCCATCCGATGCAAGGAAGACAAATTTGCTGTATCGACACTTTTGCTTTCGTTTCCATTAAATAATAATAACAATCATTTTTACATATTTTTCAATATTTCTTGAAGTAACATTTTGTTATGCGCGAGAATTAAAAAAAGTAAGACGAGCAAAATAACCGGAATTTCACGTGAATATTTCTATGATAATTTTTATATTATTTGTAAAATCATAAAAGATATTCTCGCATTATTATCTCGTGTGAAAATAATGAAGAAATTAAATGAATTCTTTACTATTTTACTGGCAGTAAATTTACTTCCGGGTTTACTTTCGTTATTACATTTTACGTCCGGTTTGTTGAAATGAAAAAGACGGATGAGTCATTTTTGCAGACGTCCTGAGATTGCATTCGTGCGATGCTTCGGGAGCGCATGCTTAACGTCATTTCGAACGTCATAAACGGGAATGACTGGCGCCAGAGCTCCTAATTGCGTTTGAGAGCACACGCGTCCGCTCGGAGCTAAATTTTCGTTCGTCTAGTAAACAAAAACGAGCATTTGTTATTCAAGGGTCGAAGGAGGAAAATAAGCAAGAGATAAAAATGATGGACCGATTTGCGCAGGTGAACATATTTTCGATGAGAAAAATTGGACGTTCGCCCGACAATTATTTATTTTCAGTGAAACGTTCACACGAAAGTATATTGCTGACTCGAAACAATTCTCTTTCACTATTGAATTTATTAATAAAAATGCAATGTTCCTTTCGCATGGTGTTCCAATCATAAGAGCAAAAGTAATCAATAAATCGAGGAGTTCATTTTCTTTATTTTAGTCTCGAGGGTCCTCATTTATGTTAAAAAAATTGCAATTTTCACTCGCGAAGGAAAATCTCCCATCGCGAGAAGACGAAGAATTTTAATGGGAATGGAGAATTCACGGTATTCGGTTACTGGCTGAATGCCCATTTTAAATATAAAATTCGCAATAAAAAATGCTCCGAATACCGCCGTAAATTATTTTTTAGCGCAAGCTCGTGTATAAATATCGCCTGTACTTTTTTTTTCACGTGCCCCGAAATTTTTTACTTTTTCTCGCTCCGCTTAAGCCTTTTTGCCTCAATTACGAAAGAAAAATATGTTCTTAATCGGGCTAGGTTATCAACCTCGCTCTCGCTTATAAACGCAAGGAGAAACAACAACCTCTCTGTTTGACAAGAAAAATACAAAAGTGTCGAAAAGAATCGCTTAATTGCATCAGCCGACGATGATGTTTACGTATTTTTTTGGAACATCTCGTCTCGTTCATAAAAATCTGCGCGATCGCAATCAAAAGTTATTTGTCACCGCAAATATAATCTTCTCGCCTCGAACATAATATTTAGTACTTACAAATATAAAAATATGGAGCACTACGCGAAATTTCATTTATCGTCTGTCAGAACACGAATTGATAAAAAAGTAAAAAATCGAAATAAATAAATTGCTCTAAAGTGTCGCGTTGAAATTGCAACAAATATTCTTATCTAAAAATTGAGGAAAAAAAGTGCGCAAAACACTCATTCCAAACACAAATGTCAAACGACGCATATAGTGAAATATTCGCGTGTCCACGTGCGAGAAAATTGCACTTGTGGTCGCTACAATGTTCGAACCTCGGGGAGGGAAGAAGAAAAATAAAATCGCTGCGTAGTAGAGCATCGCCACGTGCGAGAGTCTCGCACGCGGTAATTTTATGCACATCGATGTCTGTTGGGATATGAGAATACAAAGAGTGGTTTTTCTTGTCAAAAGATAGAAAAAATATACCGGGAACACACGGCGATGAGAGCGACACCACGAGCTCGAGATAAATAGCGATGTTCCCGTCACTCTCTTTGCACATCAAAGAGACCAACTATTTCAACGAAGGGTTTTTATAATCGATTCCGCCCGAGAGGAATGTGTATTCATGTAGTTTTCGGTAACCTAATTTTGTTTTCATCATACATAGAAGAGAATTCGAGTGGGAAAGCCAACGAGGAATTCATAAATGCGTCCATATATGTACAGATAATTTAATAAATTTTATGTCGTAATTGTATCTACGAGAATATTTTAGGATTGTAGAGAATATCGATCGGCATCAAAAAATGTCAACTCATCGATATTAATTTGAATTTTCATATAGTTATAGTCGATACGAATAACACTTTCGGGGCTGTAAAAGAATCGAAATCGAGTATCATGAAACGTAGCAAAAAATTATCACATTTTCAAACTCCAAGCGAACTGGACGTTTCATAAATATATAACGATTGCACTTGACACTTTTTTTGAAGAGATACCGAAATTATCGAACAAAATTTAGGGTAAGTATAGTGGTTTTAAAAAAGGAGCGAGAGAGAAATTCTTTTTTCTTTCGGAAACACTTTAAAATACACACGTGGAAAACAGGTTAAAAAATTACATCGGCAAATACTCGATACTTATCGCATCTTGAAGTACAAATTGTCATCAATCTTGAGGATAACAAAAATTCTCGAGCCGCACATTCAAAGGATGAGAATGAAAAAATGGCAAAACCGTTCGAGTTCTAAAATTTACGTTTGATAATTTTTTTGATAGCTCGATATCTCTCCCATTTAGCGATACGTGCTGCGATTTTTTTGACCGATGATAGCGCAATAAATAACAAAAGATTAAATTTTTAAGAGTTTTAGAGCTACAATTCATACACAGGTGATGCACGATCTGTACCATTTTCATTATTTTTTTTCATTCAAAACGCCAAATCGAGCGAATTTATAATTGTCACGATTCGAAAGAACTGAGAGTAGAATCACGATAAATCGATGACACTGGGAAGCTATCGTCGAGTATAACGAACTCTCCGCGATCACGTGATCGAGAAAAAAATTCACACTCTCACTCTCTTCGGTTGTATATGCGAATTTCTCCTTCTCCCATCGTCGTGCGACGAGTGAAAAAAAAGAACGATCGGCAATCGCGAATTTAATTGTCCATAAATAAAAGCGAGCACGTTTATCGGCTGCAATTATACGTTTTCACATGTAATTCGCGGGTGCATCAATTTTTTTTTCCTTGAACGAGAATGATGCGAGAGAAAAAATTTCCCGTCCGATGATGAGCTCGCACATAACATATATACATACACATCAGACTTATCTCTCGAGCAGTCGAAACAAACATATCAATTGTGATAAATAAAGTCAATGGAGGAGGAAGATTTTTGTTCGCGAATAAACTTTTCTATTATTTCGCTCTTTATTTCCCAGCGTTTTCTCCCCGAAGAGCATTATTGTCGGAATGGAAGGAATCATCGAGTTATTTTTAATCCGCTCATCTCTGCTCTTCCGAAGAAAGTTTCGAGCACGCACGTGTAATAAAAATGTAATTTCGCTCCGAAAAGATAACATGTGACCTTAACTTCGTCTTTCGTAGAAAATAGTAAGAAAAAAGATGTATTTTCGTATCACGAAAATATTCTTTCTTTTTTTTCTCTCTTTCGATCAAAGCGCTCGTTTATTTAGAGAATATACATATTCAGCTCACACGAGGCGATTTTATTTCTCCCTCTTTCGGGCAGGAGAGATATAACTCGTGTATGCGTCGCATAAATAGAAAAAGAAATAGAAGCGATGAAGAATAGAGACGCGTTTACGTGTGTCTCTCGCGTACACGCGCGATATCGCGTCCGCTAGATTAGAGTCGTGGGAGTATGTGTCCGGAAATATAATGGAGCCGCTCCGAAGCGCTCCAGGAGAGCCTCGGAATATTCTTCGTATATTCTAAGTAAACACCGTCGTTGCTCTCGAGACCGCCTGATGGAAAATACAAGCTGCACCCGAGGCAGGAAGCTGTAACACACTTTGCACTTCCGTCCAGGACGATTATTACGTTCATATTTTTGCCGGCTGTAATTCCGATAAACGCATGGATATTAGAGCTCAGCCACAATTTATCGCTTACCATTGTAATTTCGAGCCTGCGATATATGCTAAACTTCAAACAAATCGCTTTTTAATAAACTACAATATATCTTTTTAACTCGTTCCTAGACGATGAGATAATTTTTTTTCAATTCAATAAAGATGAATTATGCATGAACTCTATTGTGAGATAAGATCTCATCGATTGTTTAACAAAGGTTAATGTAAAAATGAATGAATTAAAAAGTAATTTTGACTTTTGCTTCGAAATTATGTTCAATTATTCTCGCATTCGCCACACAATTTGTGTATCGTAATTTCTAGCCTATGCTGCTGAATTTTGAACAAATCGATATTTAATAAACTGCGTAATATTTTCTTGTAACTTTCTTTTGAGATGAGGATATTTTTTTGCCAACCCTTAAGAATCGACACGTCCGTTTTTAAGTCAATGAAAATCTTTGATCAGTCGAATGCTACAAAACCGTTTTCCAATAAAAATTCAGTCTCATTAGAATGTATCAAATTTTTCTATCGGTGTCGCCACATTTAGATTTTCTTGCATTCATAATGTTTAATGTGAACTTTTCCCCAAGTGGCGCCATCTCTCAAACAACAACGGTCAAGTTCGAAACAAATTGTTTTTGAGCTGCAAATACGAATCAACAATTCTGCTGATTCGCTCACGAGAGGGAATGCTCGGATTTTATTGAGTTATAGAGAACTGGTTACGAGGGAAGGAGTCGGTGGGGAGGAGCCGGGCGGAATAAAAAAACGTGCTAAGTTAAATGAGCGACAGAAACCCGTTGCTGCGTATGTATGAGAAAAATATCCGTGCTGATATCTATTGCGAAAATGATTATTTTTAGCTTGTCTCTCTCTCGTCTGGTGGGGACCAGCAAGGATAATATGTTTTAAAGCGCACATACGAGTTCGCATATCAAGATTCTTCGTTTCATTTATTTTGTTACTATTTTTAATTTTATACTCACAAAATCGTTAAATTTTCAAAGTTCGCTTTTTCTCGCTGGATATTCAAAAAAAACAACGAGACTTCGACCGGAAAGTCACACGCGAAAACGCGATGGATCCCGACGAGGTTGTTTGAAAATTCTCAAAGATATCGACTTTGGTCAGGAATTTGGCACGCGACACTGGGCAGGCCTTCGGGATATTTCGCTAAAAACATGGATATATCGTGCGAGAAAACATTCGCCGCGTTCCTCAAATACAAATGCTTTTGCCCGGAGTATACACACTCGTAAGAGTGAAACTTTACGACCATTAACAGTTTATTTATCGTTTCGGGATCTGCATTTGCATCGCGAGCCAGCAAATTCTTCTGACTGACGGTCAAGAATTTTTTAATTTCACTACGATCAAAAGATGTATATTGGAAAATAAATTTAGTGTAACCAAAAGTATTAGTGACAAGAATAAAACTGCAAATATCGTTGAAAATTCGTACTATTTACATAGATGAGCCGTAAAAATTGCGATTTCCAAAATTTTCATTTTAGTCTTCATGAGTTTTTTAAAAATATTTTTTACTGACCCGAATCTCATCGTAAATTCAAATGAGAAACCAAAAATGAAAATGAAATTCGAAAAGTTTTGCTGAGAGACAATTTTTATCGATTTTCATCCCCGAGAGTAACGAATAAATTGTCGCATCAAAAGTGTGAGTCCTTATCGGTCATAGCCACGGCGACGACGACGACGACGAGAACTCACACTCGGAGCGGTCAATCGTTTCAAACCGCTCGTGGCGAGATCGATTTACGCGTGTTCGCAAATCCGCGGACACGTATACATTTTCTCTCTCTCCACGACTGAGAACCCGCAATGTGTCCTCGATCTCGTGATCCTAAGCTTTTCTCTTGTCTTAATTATCGTAGAAAATTGGCATTATCAAGTATTCTCAATAAAAACATTCCTCTACATCTCCATTCTTCCTCTTCCCCTCAAGAATTCAATTTCAATTTACTCCTACTACACATAATTTAGTTTTTTCCATTGCTCAACAAAACAGCCAATTCTCATTTGATCTAATTTAATTATCATATCAAAAGCTCTGTTCATATTTGTATTACACACTCATTATTATTCAATTTTTATATAGTTATGTATTGTAATTGAATGATGAATTATAAATACTCGATAAAATAGAATGGAATTTCTGAATTTTCCTTGACGATTTCACCCTGATGATTTTTTTTATTTTGAATGGAGCAAGCTTTTGCGATAAAGCAAAGGATAAATTGTTCTTAATAAGACTTAAAATGCATCGCGCGTCGAGGCGTTTCACGTGTATATAACTCTGCATATATAGCGGCGAGCTACTGAAGAAGAAAAAACTCGGGGGAAATAAAATAGAGGAGCCAGCATGTAGGAAAAGAAAAAGAACATGTGAATGCGGAGTCGTGATGGTTTTACTAAAATCATGCATTTCCGTGCTCGATAATCGAGTCAAGTGAGTTAAGCTCACGTGTGTCAATTCAGCATAATTCTTTGTGACTAAGGACAAAAAAAATTCAACCATTCATTACGTTATTTCATGAATATAAATAAAAGAAAATGTGTCAGTAAATTGACTCAACTTTTTTTAATTGAGCTAAAAATGATTAAAATAGAATAAAATATGATAATACAAGAAAATATAATTAATTAAAAATATTAATTGTAAAACAATTCGAGAATGTATTAAAGTTACTACGAAATTCATCAGTTATTTTACAACATGCAAGAGAACGATTTCTTTAACTAAAAACAAATTGGATCGTTTATCGAAAAGTATAAAATCAATATACTAATTTATCGATAATAAATTACTTTCGTGTACCAAGATGATCATTTTTTCGCGCAATTTAAACAAATCATAATTTAAATGAAAAACACATGCATTATATGCTGACACGTTGAATGAATATAGAAATGAACCGAATCAGGTTAGTTTATACATAACTGTACAAAAAATATAATCAATTTATAATAGATTGACGTTGCATTCGAGGACGCTCATTCGTTCATTTTCGCATTTCATAAGACAGATGATTTTTAAATTATAAATAGTATCCGCTATTTGGCAACCACTGTTGTTTACCAAGACAGCTGCCATATACGGCGCAACTAGCCGCACGTTTTATAAATCTGCTCAAGTGTTGGTGTGCACGTGTCTATACACGCAACGAATAACGAATACTCACAGATATATGTATATACAGTCCGCTTTCCAACATCGCGAACTCTCACGCTCAAAACATTATCGCGCTATTAAATGCCAGACTTATAAACCGGGAATACTCAAGAGCTTTTTGATGTGTGAACGTGCGTTCGCCTGTGCCATGATCACACTTGTGTGTGATCAAAAACATTCGCGTTTGCATATACCCTGGCGTATATTGTATTCTTATATCACCTTATTCTCTTTCTGCCTTTTCATATCATTTTCTTCCTTTTTCTTCTTTTTTCGTTTATTCTCTCCGTCTCTATCTTTTTCTCTTATTTTTTGTCTTCCACTCTTTCTCTCCATTCTTCTCATATTTTTTTCGTTTTCTTTTTCCTTTTCTCGTTATTTCGCTCTTATATATTTTCTCATTCTCTCATTCGCTAATTCCTGTACGAAACTTCACACATTCGTGCATGTACATGTTTTTTATTATTGCTACGATGCTGTTGCGCATGCGAATTTGCACATAATGCAACTGGAAGAAGCATGAGAATTCCAAGTGGACTTTTGAACGAGCTTTTTCACTTATGCTTCTCTCTCTCTCTCTCTCTATCTTCAGCTACCGTGAACTCAATGCAGATTAGATAGATAGAGAGATTAGCAGGAAGTGAATTTGTCAAAATTCTGCTTAGAATACCAGACGAAATTGAAGCGCAACCTTGCAAAAAGTGTCTCGGAGGCTTTTATTAAAAATTGTTGGAATAAACTCCTACTCTAAGAATATAAAAGAGCCAAAAATAATCAATGAAAAATGTCTATTCCGTATATATATAATAAATAAAAAATAAAAATAAATAACTTTACAAATTTCAGAAATTTGTAAAGCTTATTATTCTTATATGAATGAAAGAGTGAGTGAGTTATTTATTTTTTTTCTTTTTGTTCTTTTTACTTGACTGAAAATCCAATTTTTTCAAAATAAAATGAAAAGTCGTTTTTTCGCAATCTTTCAATCGCATATAGAAAATGCATGCGTTTGTTGCAGTCACTCTGAGAAATTTGAAACATAAATCTATATATAGAGGGAAAGGCGAGGTGCAAAGATTTGAGCGTGGAGAAACTTTTCTTGACCTCTCGCATTGCAAATTAGCAGAATCGTGTCTCAGCCTCCGCGGGCGATTCAATGCGAATCCTCTTTGATGCGGTACCACCCTATTGAATATGCATGCGAATTCCATCCTGTTTACGAGCGATACGCCTGACACCGGACTCTCAAGCTCGGACATAGATATTTTGTCATCGTCTAATGCGCGACGCTCGACTTGTCATCATCAATGACGCTTATATACATATATATTGTTTTTATTTTTCTCTGCACTCGATAATGCATTATGCGATAATACGACGATAACGTAAACAGAACTATAAAAACATATTTCTCTTAGCAATTTTCTCAAAAGTTGCATCAAAATATTGTTTCGCAATATGTATTTTTATTTAAAAGTATTGAAAATATATTCAAAACGATCTATTAATGGTCTTTTGCTAATAAAATTTACTTTTTATTCTAATAACTTAAGGAGGATGGCTAGTTAAATAAATTTGTAGGGAATGAGATAAAATTTAGTGAGTGCATTCTTCGGCATCAAATATATGAAGACACAATTTATTTTAGATTTTTCTTCTATCTAGTTCCAAAATTATTCACTATATTAAAGTAATTTTATAAACTTTAAATTTCAAAGTTGAATTACTCAAAAACCGAGTTTCCACCAAATTGTATAAAATTTTCTACATTTTTGAATTTCCCATCATTTTAACACAGAAATAATGATGAAACGAACGACCCTCCTTATCTACTAGAAATCATCGAAAAAATTCAATTTTAAATTAGCAAACTTTCATTTTCAATTTTAACAATGTATTTTTTCAATCTTATTAGTTTAGTGATTCGCTAAAAACTTACGTCACAAAGTTTAGGTTTTGTAACTTTTGAGGCAAAATTTCGATTTTAGTCTCGGCGATTACATCATCTGGTTTCAAATTTGGATTTCGCCTCGCAGGTACTGTGTCATATCGCGCATGCTTCGAAATAAGTTGAGTTGCATGAGCGCGAAGGTGCTGATTTCTTGTTGTAAATTATGCATGTACGAATAAGCGTGAGAGAAAAAGAGAAAGAGAGAGTGAGAAAGAAAGGAAATAGAGGAAAAGAAAAGACCGATTGTCGAGAAAGTGTACACGCGGAACCCGGGCCCCTGCAGCTGTGTAAATAAATTGACCGAAAAACGATTGGAAGATACGGCACTCGTGGTCGTGCGAGAGTTCAATCGAGAGTGTATTATCCATGCGTTTGCCAAGAGACATTAACCCAAATCTCCGGGGCCGAGATGATGAGAAACAGGAGAGCTTCGCGAGGGCAGCTTCACGATAAAGAGATCGAAAGAGGGAGGGAAAGAGAGAGAGAGAGAGAGAGAGAGAGAGAGAGAGGGAGGGAGAGAAAGAAAGAGAGGGAGGGAGAGAGAATGAAAGATAAAGAGATAAAATAGAGGGGGACCGCGGGTGGAGTATTAACCATGCGAAAACAGAGAAGTGGACATTGAGCGATCGGTGTCCTCGTTGGCAAGGCGACGTTGCAGCCGAATGAAGCTCCCTATATAGGAAGCCGCCGACTCGGCTATATAAACTGTCGCTTTATATCTTGAAGATACTTTATTTGACTTTTTATTGTTTCGAGATATTTCAACCTTTTCCTCAACCTCGAATCAATCACACTCGAAATATTCCCGAAACAATTTCGAGGGATGAAATAAATAAGAGAGATAGAATCAAAATAACAGCGGAAGAACGAAGCATAGTAAAAAATGAAAACTCAATCTTTGGATGGAGAAATAAAAGACTTGCAGCCGTTAAATTTTAAATTGCTCGGTAGATTGATAAAGATCGTGTTAAATGAACTTTAGATCGATTTGATAACTTTGTCGATCGGATCCGTTTCTTTGTTGCAACTAAGTAAACATCTTTATGGCTGTTGAGTCACGAAATCAAACATTCGTGGTCTGACCAAACAAGGAGTTACTACTTAACGAGCTAAAGGTCGAAACGGAGCGAGAATTTTCGGTTTTGTGTGTGAATGAATAAGAACAATGATATCATTGAAATTTTTACAGGCGTTTCGAGCGAATATAATGAGTTGTAAATTATTTATGCTATTTGATCGAAACGGAGAATTTAACGGATATTCAAAATTCTGTCAAAATTAGAAATTCAGAACAAGGCCTAACTCGCGTGTAAAATATTTTTCATCGAAACTCAATGAGTGCACACGCTTGATTGAATCGTCGTTAGCACAAAAAAAAGAATCATATGTCACACAAACGTTCTTCCACTTTCGACCGATCAAATGGAGCCGTAAAACAAAACCGGTAAATCGAAATGGGAATAACAAGATTCAATGAAAAATTCTCGTACAGCGTAAAATGATTTTACTCACTTTTTCGTCGAGGCTGTTCAGATCCGGAAGCTGAAATAAGACACAAATTTTATTAATGTTCACTTCACTTATATAAATTATATTTAATCATGAGTAAGTGACCAGTGATAAAAATTGAGCAAAATTCATTCATTATAAGAATGAGACTGAATGGAGTTTAAAAAATCATAAATATTAAAAAATGTTAAATTGATATTTACGAACGCGAAAATATTAAATTGCTGACATTCTTATCTTATGTTTTTCCAATGACGAAATTTTTCTTCGCAATTTCACTTGAGGATTTCAATCTGCCTGTTAATCAGTAAATATTATTTACCGATGATTTCTAGAGGGAAACGAATTATAAAAATATTTTTATGAACCTAGAGTCGGTAAGGTAGAACCTCAGTGAAAGTTTCTTTACCTTCGAATGCGAAATAAGGAATTTTTTATTTTCAGTAGTCGATAAGGTAGAAACGTCGAAAATTCCTGTTTTACCATCCCCAAATAAAATACGAAACTCGCGTATTAACAGATGTCGCTTTCAAACAAATTCATACTTTTTTACTTCCTATATAAATGTTCGCCTTATCCGTGTACCACAAAACATGAAAAATAATATTGCAGTGGATACTTTTTAGCATTCCAAATATGTTGATTTCGTTTTCAAATGAAAAACCTGTTTCGAACGTGAAACGAATCTCTATACATATTTGGCATTTCGATTTAAAATATGCATTAAAAAATAAATCCTAGGATTTGGTAACCCATTGTCACGAATAAAAATCCGATATTTTCATAAGCTCCTTCGACATATTCATGCGATGAACGTTAAACTATTCTGAAATGACCAATGGGACAAGAATTGATAGAAATTGTAAAAGGAAGAGAATTTTGAATAGCGAAATGTCAGAAAAATTTATATTACAATCGTGCTCGATATCATGTACTTGCTAAACTCGACAAATTAAACGAGCGCTAAGCTGATCAATGGAATGATTGGAACGTGACGAAAAAATTGGCAGTACAAAGAGACACTGACAATATTGATAGAGCTGACGGTGACCCGATGCGAATCCCTGTTCTACTATCATTGAATTCGCGCACAGGAGAAAGAAATTGAGAATTTGTGTTTACACGCGAGTATCCGAACTCACAATTTAAACAGGCGCGCTTTTATCAAGCTCATCCATTGAAAATTCAACACAAAAGCTAAATCCCAATGACGATTAAGCCCCAATGATGCATTTTAATCTTTCAATATAAGCTCATATGTACTTATCCGGTCAATGAAATTCCTGTATCGGATCGTGGAGCTAATTAAGCATAATTGAGAGAGCATAATCTGGAATATATGAATTTTCACTATCGAACGAAATCCTGAAATTTCGCAATCAAATTGAGGAAGACTGACAATGCTCGCTCGGAATAATTGATCCATTCATCGGGGATTGAAGCCATAAATAAATCTGCTTTTTTCCTCGCAGCGCACACACGGCGTGTGTATTTTCATGTTTTTGATATAGAGAAAAAAAGAAAGGTTCGGAGCGCGTCACGTGGCTGCATTCGGTCGTCGCGGATGTGAAAAGCAATTCTATTCAACCTTGCGCGAATTTTCATAGGTCGTCGAGTCGATTGACTCGTTCCTCATATCCGGAAGTAGACTCAATCAACTTATAAAACACACTCGAACAAAATATTCAATTGCGAAAAATGAATCGTGGAAATGTAAAGGATCCACGAGTACCTACCGGTGCTCATGTAATTCAATCGCTATAATGCAACAAAAGAGAGAACACAAAATACTTTTTTATCGACACAATGGGAATATAGGGGGAATAAGAGTAAGAAATCCGATAGCGAATTGCGAAAACACGAGGACTGAACGATGCGCAGTCATGAAATGAACTTTCGATCTAACCCACGGACAATGCACTCCATTTCTCGGATCCTATCAATACGCGCTCTCGTACACTTGATAAGTGGGTGAAAAATCTTAATCTCGTTGAAAACATCATTTAAACAAAGGGAAAGTCTTCTTGCATGTTTATTTGATATTGAAGTTCAATTAATAAAATGACAAAAAAATTTACATAATTCAATTTATCAAAAGCTTTCAATTTGACGAAAAATTTAAAAGCGGAATATTTAATAAAAGTTACAAAACAATTAATTTTAAATGAACTGGAACAAGCTATGAAAAATTGATTTGAAAGGAAGAGATAAAAAAAAGATTATTATTAGATTTTCAATTCTTCAACCATAAATCTCAATCCGATTGCTAAAAGAGTGTAATGGAAAGAGAATATATAGAGAATAGAGAGAACAGCTAAATGAGCTCTATCGATGTTAACGAAATTGAACGGAGGTTCCTTTAATCACGAATCCATTTTGCTAATAGCGGGAAGAGCCCATTTACAATCAGGAGAGGCTTGTTCCACCCTTTTTCTCGGTGAGGTAGCGAGCTCGCGTTTATAGTTTCCATTTTCTCACCCTTACTCCGGCACATACAAATTTTTCGATCCGGTGGGAAAACTCGCACAGTGTGACGATTAAAAAAAAAATTAAAATCTTTTTCTGCTCATCCCAATCTTTTTTTTCTTCCTCGTCGTCAACACGACTGCGATTCAGCGCGGACGTAATCGCGCATAAATCGGTGGAAAAAAAGAGGTCGGTAATGCATATTTATGATAGAGAGTGGAAAAATTAAATTCTCACTTTTCAGTTGAACGAATATGCGCATATTTTTGCGTCAAGCAGAACAGAGACGGCGATAACTTCTTCTTATTCCTTTTTTTCCCTCATTTTTCGAGGACATACAAATTTTTTGCACACGTGAAAGATACCAGACTGATGAGCCGGTCGAGAGAGGATGAGGATCGTCGTAAAATAGATATTACCAAAAAAACGTAGCTCTCTCGACAAAAGACTCTTGTTTTCATCTATTCAATATTCTGCAGCACTAAAGCGCAGGCGAATTCGCCTCAAGGCGAATCCTGCGCCAGATTGCTCCAGGACTCGAGTGGAAATCCTCGGGACCGGATAACAAAAATTTCCTTGCTCATGCGTAATTTTTTACGATTTTTCATCATCGTTTTTTTTATTAAAAAACATTAACAAATATACATCAAAATGTACACTCAAGTCTTGTGTGTGTGTGTGTTTTTTTAAATTTTTACAAGTTATTTGAATACAACATCAATCGCTGCTCGTCCTGTCCACGGAGGACCTAAATTTACAACGAATTTATCATCCAGACCTCTTCAGCCCATTACAAAAGGTAGAGACAAGTTTCTCCGAGTTTCTCCGTGTGCCGTATAAAAACTTGCCACTCATTTATTCTACTGAAAGAGAGGGAAAAGGACGATTATTTCGTGTTTCTCTTTCTTCCTTCTCTCGTAACCACCAGGCCGTTTCTTCGGTAAAGTAATAACGAAAACTGACAAACCCCGAATAAAAAAGAAACGAGTCGAGGATAGGAGGGAAAAAAAGAGGAAAGTTTGCGCGTCGTCGGGTCCCCCTTTATGGACTTTATTCGGCATAGTTTGGCAAGGAAATTGAGGGTGGGAGCGAGTCTCGAGGAAAACTGGATCGGAAAATATCCGACATCCGCTTTGAAGAATTCGCGCGCTGGATACTCGTTGAAATTCAAAGTATCTCGAGGAGACTCGAACGCAGGAAAAAGAAGCTTTTTGGCCGGATGAAAAAGGGACATAAAGAAGAAGAAAAAAAGAGGAGAGCTAAAGAGAGGAAGAGAGAAAAAGTACATAAAGGTTTATGAAAAGCTTCGAACTGCCTCGTAGAATTTGCCAGTGTGTGTATGCTCCGGGAACACGTCGAGCGGATAGGGACAATTCGCGGAAGGATCTCACGCGTCAACGAGCACTTTTTTCCCTAAAGTCACGTTGCCGTCTTCAAGATTCTTCGATTCTACTCTTCCTCGTCCCTTTGTCGAAGCTACGTCGATCCGCTCGGTCCATCCTTAAATTATTCTATCGACAGGCAAATCCGTCGATTTTTATATGAATGGAACACAGAAATACTTTCTCAAATACATCGTTCCGCGACTATAAAAATAAGATCATTTTTTTATGAAGATCGGAATGAAAAAGGAGAAAATCTTTTGACAACTCGAGGATCTGTATGCATACTCCATTACCGAAGAAAATTATTGTTCAGCGATATTCGATACATCATTCACATCATACATTCGCTTATAATTAAATTTCCTACGCACTACACATGTTTTTTTTTTTTTAAAAAAACAAAGTTCATCAACGCCTGACTTTTTGCTTTTCGTCGTTTATTCTCATTTTCGTCATGTGTTCGAGTTTCTCGTACGTCCTCGATGTTCGTCGTCGAAAAAGATGACAAGGTATGACGTCGTCGGCGATTTCGCAGTCGAGAGCCTTTTCCGCGGTTGCCAGTCGAGCCGTCCAACTTTTAACCGCCAATCAAGAGCCAGGGCAAGACAACTGTGACGCAGAGGGCGGCCAAGCAACTCGCGCACATTGCCAAAGGACTCGCTGCAACTTCCGGCTCGTTATCTATCGGATAGTCCTCGTCGCGCTCGAATTCACGGACCTCGACGTCGCAGCGGAAACAAACCCGACTCGCCTTCGGATGGGAACTGTCTCGCCTGAGCAACAGGGCAGAACCTTTGCGCTCGAGCTTCCATCCGGGCTCCTGCAGCAGCATCTTCGTCATCTGCATCCTTGCTTCCGTCGAGTTATTTCAGTTTCCCGAGACGATCGATCCTTCCAACCTCATTCAGCCAATCTTTTCCCTCTTCTCTTCCTCCTCCACCTTCTTCAATGCTCATCCGTCTTGTCCTTCGTTTTTTCGACCTCACTTCCTTGTAACCTAAAATGAGAAAATATAAAGACGTATCGTGATAACTTTTTGCTTCGATAATCAAATGAATGTAATACAATTTAAATTGCAGGTACACTGAGAGAAATATATATCACACTTTCATATCAAAATACATAACGTTTAATGCACTAGTGTCTGTCAAAATAGTTGAAATGAATCAAAGGTAGAATTTAGCTGCTGTTTCTCTCAGTGCACGAAATAATCTCATTATCAGTGATAAAAATACGATTCGTTTCAGCGATTTCGCCAGTATGAAGTAATCTTGTTATCAGTAATAGTAATTCTATTTTTGTCTATTTAATTTTTTTTTCGAATGATTAAATGAATGTTTGATGAGAATTCAGTACCATTTTTGAATCAAGTCAACTAATGTGAACTAATCTTGTTAAAAGTCGCAGGAGCAGATTTCTTCCAATAATTTATGATTATACTTATTTAAAAATAGCCGTTGTTTCAAACTGAGAATAGAGACGGATGACGTCTCATTTGAAAAATACGTGTGCAGTACACGTGTCTGAAGTGGTTTAACCATTTCGGGCGAGTGATTCAGAGCGATTGAAAGGGATTCGGGAAAACGAATGCCCTAATCCCAGCGATAGCCAGCGGTAAAATCAAATGAGCCGTAGGTGTGGGCATGCGCACGGAACTCGTGAATGCGATGCAGAAAGCCAGGATTGGCCGTTTAATCCCGGCACACATGAGAATTCCGAAGTTGCCGAGGAAAAGTTTTGAGGTGGGGAAAAGGGGTCAGGGCGAGTTTACCCATCGGTACCTGCTGGTGTATTCGCTCTCTTTGCTTGGTTCAAGTCCACTCGCAACAGCGGAATGCAGGGATTAATCGACGTAACTTTGAGCACGTCAGAGAAGCCCCGCGCACACGCGCGACTGAGGAGTTTCCTTAGCTGTGTGTCCGAAGTCGAGTTAATACCGAGAAAATCCAGAATGCTCTCAAAAGTTGTTTGCGATCGGGCGATTCGCCGCACGTGTTGCCCTACGCGCGCCCTATCAGAAGCGCGCAAACGTTTCGATGTAATTCTGGCGCTAATACGCGTTCATGAAAATACCATGAAAAATACGGATCTCTGATGTAAATACCACTACCAGTTCTCGAATTAATCTTCAAAAAGATTCGCCGTACCCAGTTTAAGAAATTAGAAAAAAAATTGTTTGCATGATTAAGGTGTATTTGTTAAGTAATAAGATAGTAATATGAAAAATTTCTTCAAAGGAAATGAAATTTTTGACTCATCAACAGCAACACCGATTTCTGGATGGCTCAAAAATATTTCTTCAGTTTAAAGCGATCCCAACGTTTGATGTTTCACTCGGCATAGATTGATGTAATTGTATATGAAGTGAAATCTGTCCAATATAGGGGAGGGTGGGGCACGACGGCCCCCTTAAGCCTTAAAATTATTTTTCATAGCTTTCAATCTTCAGGTTAACTTAATTTGGTCCTATCTTGAG